>VXBQ01009306.1:106482-128281 GCA_013400175.1 Phainopepla nitens
ATGGCTGTCCAGGTGATAATTTAATGGAAGCTAGCAACTTCATGAAGAAGCATTCATGGTAAAACCAAAGTATGAGCTAAACTTCTGCCCTGTCCTTGCTATTTTGTGCCATCTTGCAATCTCCTCTCAGATAGCATTTTTTTCAATCTCCTCATGTTCAACCAGGGTATATTTAACACAGTGAGTTAATAAAATGAAGACATACTCTTACTCTAGTTCAGATACCTGATACTCAAGTGAACCCCAGTCCCTTGGGCTGCAACAGTTATATAATGATCATTGACATCAGGGCTCAAGGCAATTTAACAGCACAGGGTCTAATAACTCTGAGGTGAGTTATTAGAACCAGACATCTTTTCAGGTGCTCATTAAGTATAAGTAACAATAATTTTGGCTAACATAAACCAGTGAAAACTGATTTACACTCTACAGTCTCCCTCAGGCCCTGATCCAAGTCTTTAAGCCACATGTCACAAAACCAAAAGCTTCCCGTTATCTGACTAGCATTGAAAAATGGGAAACTCTTGCCTATGATAAAGGCCTGAATTTCTGTTTTCAGTGTGAGGACGCTGGTGACATGGCTACATCTGCCTGGAGAGGAGAGAAATGCTACTTCTGTCTACAGTGGTCAGACAGGGTGGTGTTGGACTAAACCCCAGACTTCTGTCA
Source organism: Phainopepla nitens (assembly GCA_013400175.1). Lineage (NCBI taxonomy): Eukaryota > Metazoa > Chordata > Aves > Passeriformes > Bombycillidae > Phainopepla > Phainopepla nitens. The sequence goes on from VXBQ01009306.1 coordinate 107,152, forward strand.
GCTGGCCAGTAAAATAATGTCACTGTCTTGGCACATTGCACAGTGCAAGGCATAGCTGCTTGCAGATCTTCAAGAGGCAGAAGAACTCAATGGGTGAAAAATCTTTTTTTTTTTCTACAAATATTGCATCTTCCCAAGACAACTATGTGGGTACAGCTAAATCACAAGCATCTCTGTAACAGGGATGTAAAATGGCTCAAATCAGAGAAATCTGAACACGTTGAAGGACCTCATGTACATGTCAGAATTTAATTTGTGGCTTTAGTTTTGACTATGTGTAGGTGGAAAGAAAAATACATTGTGTAGGCTTCTACATTTATTAGATCAAGCCCTGAATTACACAGAGCTCCTCTTCCACAAAAGAATGAAGCTTTTTCTCTGACAATCTGTCATTATTATTTCTTGAAATAATTATTGTCTCCATAGTGATGGGTTTTGTAAATTCACCATGCAGTATTTCCAACATACATTCTATAAATTGCTGAGATTGAAGTGTCCAGGGCATAATGATTTTGCTGCCAACATTAAATTGACGAAGGGCAACAAATGAAAATGTAAAACTATGCAACAATTCGGCAACCTTTCCTTGTGAAAATATGCAATCTATCTCTTTTATTCCTGTTTAGCTTCTGATAACTGTTGCTAGGAGGATAATTTAATCCCAGGATTTTTTTTTCAGTAAGATTATGAAAGGTATATCACAGAGAAGCTATAACTTTAAAGAATGATTTAAGACAGGTTGTATGACTTCAGACTGTATTAGGAGGAGCCATTCAGGTTAGGATAAAGGCTCTGTGTTTCCTCACTGAAAGGCTGGGAAACAAAAGCATTTCACAGTATCTGAAGGACTCATTTTACTTCGCAGTTCTTGCATTCAGACTTTACTTTCTGTTCTTTTATCCTCTTTGCAAACAGCATGAAAAATACTTTTATGTGACAGAATCTCATTTCTATAACTCTTCCAGTTACAACCCTTAAATATTTCAGTGGATCAGCTAAGACAATTTCATGCAGGCCTGGGCATGGTCCATTCCTGGCCAGTCTATTTTCTAGCATATGCAACAAAAATTATAATGTGGGTTTTAAGGTCATCCCCAGCTCCACTTTTGACCTGCTCAAAGAACCGTTCCAGAAGGTATGGAGACACCTCCTCCCAGAAGGACTGAGTCCCACATCAAGAAGGAAAAATTAAGAATGCGTCTTCCAGAGGCTCAGCAGGATTATACATTACTGTTATGCTGTTTTAGAAACTGCAGCATTTACCCCACATTCCCCAGAGGAACAGAAGTGAAGACAAAAGGGAACATCATATTCCATTTTTCCATCACAGCAGGTAGTCTGGGAGAACTCTGTGTCCAATAACATTTTAAACAGAAATTATTGAAATGAAGAATTAGCTGCATGCATGAATTGCATTGCACCTCTCTGGTTTGAGACAAATCTACCAGTAATATCTACCAGTTAGATGCCCTCAAAGGTAAATTTGTGCTTATTTCTATCATAAAAATAATGATTAAACTACAAGTCTTTAGTTTCCACATAAAATATGATTAGACTAGGAGTCCACTTTTCCTTACTACAAAAGTATTTGCCCTTTCCCTCTCCTTTATCTTTGTCAACAATACCCTCTTGACAATATAATTCTCCTGGGAAAGGACCGGTTGCACAAATTTAGAACTGGATAGAAATTAAAAGATTTTAGTTTGCTGACAGGTTTTTCCACTAAATAAAATGATAAGTAACTTTCAGTGTAAACATTTTTTTGCAGCAAACTAATTTAATGGATCTTCTAGGTAGCTGTAAATCATCACATGTCCCACTGTAGGTGTGCAATGTGCTATAAAACACATCTCCATATATATACAGATCTACCTAAATTGCCAATGAAAAATTTGCACTGATTCAGAGGTTTCATATAAACTTAATAATAAACTTAATAATAAACTAAATAAAAATTAATGAAGCATAAGCTTCTTTGCCTTTATTATGTATTATTCATTATACATTTTAAAACTAAATGCTTTGGTCTTCAATAGGTAAAACTTATGTTCTCTTGCAGACCAATATGCAATATAATACCCTACAAATTAGGGGTAGGATATTAGCTCATAGGAACAATTTTTCATGAGACTCTACCCACATTTAACAAATAAAAAGTAACATTTTTGCTACTCTTTTCTCCTACTATCAGCAGGAAGATTTAATTTGTCATATGATTGACCAGGAACAAAATATGATTTTGTTCAACAAAAAGAAAGAAACAAGCTCTCAATGTATGAATTTCTCACTGTGTTTATTTGGCTCATTTTTGGTGCATGTAACAAGCTGGATTTCTCTAAATTAAATTGAATTCTACAAATATTTTTATATTAATTTTTTCTCTAAAATATTTTTTTAACTCTACATTTTCTGTGGGTAGATGTTCCCTTCTTGATCCATATCAGATGGAGCCTTTACTCCCCTCAGCTGTTCTTTGCTTTTGTGTGCTACTCCCCACCTCTCTACTGAGAAGCTTCTAGGAACCCAGCCGAGGTTACCTCAACCAAAACCACCTGGATTTATAGAACCTTCTTTCATTGATTACTTGACTTAAAGTAATTGACTTTGGTCATCATGAGTTGGGAATCCACATCCTTTCTTTTACTGGGGTGGGGAGCAAGGGGTAATTTGCAGTAAAGGGCACTGAAGAATCGAAGGTGGAAATTTCTTTATCAAATACATCAGCTCCTGATCTGTAAATCAGAGTATCCAGACACATGCAGGAGCTTGCAGTGGTGTTTCAACATTGAATCAGCATTCAGAATCAGCTGGAAAATAGCCATCTTATACCACTGGGGCTTCATGTGAAGGAGCACTGAAAGGAAGAGCAATAACATAAAATAAGGGCAAAAGACTACAACAACAGGCTGACCTTGTCCCTGTCTTCATTCTCTTCAGTCTTGGATCTGGGTGCACACTGAGCTCCTTCAGTAAGGTTCCTGTTTTAGCCACGACACTCACATGAAACTACCAAAAATCAGAGGGATCAAAGGACAAAAGGTTGCAGTGGAAGACAGTGAGTTAAAGCTCCAGAATGCCTTGCTATTGTCCCTCTGGCAGTGGCCAGTCTTCCTCTACTGCAGAATGATAGCACGACATAAGAATGTCTAATTCCTCTGACAGGCATATTTTGAAAAGAGATTGATTATAATTTTCACTGAAAAATAGAGTGTAAGAGTGTTAGTTCCTTGACTACTCACTCAAACAGCAAAATGGTCACCAAAGCTACATAATACTGCTTTTTCCTGGGTCAGCTGATATAATGAAATGAAAATGAATAATATATTTTCAATAAGAATTTTAGACAACATTCAAATATACTAGAATTAATGAAATCTTTGAATCTTTTGAACTCAGCAGTGGCTGATTATTTAATGAGACTCAGAAGAAAAATCAATGTAATGCAAGAATTGCTGATGATATTAATCATTTAGCTTCAACAATACAGCAGATTATTTTTGTGGTCAGAACATTGAAACAATTAATCAGTTGCAGCTGCAATTAATAGGGATTGCAATAAAGTAAGCATTCACCTTTAAATGGAAATTCAAGAGACAGGTAACATTTGTAGTAGAACACTGCCTAATTTCAAAGAAATTATTTGGTGTGTTAGAATGACATCTAGTGACTAGTTCAGAATCTAATACTGAATTATAAAAATAGAAACAAAGAATTAATTTTCTGATTCTTTCTTTGCTGCCCCCTAATGAAAGACATAAATAGAATGAACAGTAAATCTATCCAGAGACAGTAGAACTTGAAATAAAATCAAATTAAATTAGGGTTAAAGGCAAACAGTGCATTAGTGTAAGGATGAAAAGCAATAAAAAGACCTCATGTTTCTGAGGAATTCCAAACTGCATCCCACTCTTCAATCTTTATTTATTTATCATCAATTTATTCTTCAATCAATTTATTCTTCAGGAAATAATCAGTTTTATTTTATATGGAACAAATCCAGTGAAAAATTTGTTAAAAGCCCTTTAAAATAGGTTCCAGATCAGAAATGTAAATTCACCTGCATTGTGAAAAAGGTTTGACAGAACCTCAAAACATCTCTTTGGAATGATAATCAGCAGCCTTCTTCCATTCAACATAGTCCAGCTACTGACTCACAGAACATGGTGCAACAGGGAAAGAGTTCAAAAGGTATCTTATGCTCATTTGATATTCACATATTTGATCAATCCAAACAAGATGCAAATTTTTTTCCCCATGTCTATTGCTACAACTACAACCTCCTAGGAATGGGAATTTTAGAGGCAAATGGAATGGTAGTGAAATTAAAAGTAATTTCTGTGTCTAAAAGTGGAGACTTATAGTAATTTTTAACCTTATTTTTGATTTTTATTATTTCCATTTGGTATATAATTTCATTAAGTATATAATTGCCTGAAAATTATTGAACTGTGCTCTTTTCACTGAAAACTGTGAGTACATTCACTAGATTATTTTCATCCTGTAAATACACATCAGACCAGTGATCCTAATTAATGAGAATGCTTCCTTTATAGGATAGGACACCTACAAGAGCCAGAGTTTTCCTCTGACAGTAAGCTTCATTTCAAGAGGAAAGTTAACTCCCTAACTGCAGTGTTTCAAAGCAAACTGTGAGAATACAGTGGACATGGAACCATTACACATGTATCTGCCTCAATCTGTAAAGAACTGAAACAGTAGTGATGAGATACAAATTCCAGTCATGATATTCTAAAGGTCACCATTACATATTTTAGTGCTCACAACAGTACAAGGGAAAGAATACGTAAGAGAGGTGTTGATTTCTGATTCATAAAGTACTTGTACTCTGATTCATAATGAAAATGTCTTGGGCATAAATTTATAGTGCATAGGAATATATGAAGTTACAGAAGACCATGAGGACTGTTTTTGTGTTCCTCAGATAGTTTGTCATAATTTCAGGTAATGTTGCACTAACTTCAAACTTGGAAGCACTCAACTATACAGCTACTCCTGATGTTGCTAAATGAACTACACAGAAGTTGAGTACTTTGCCTTGAAATTGGTAAAATCTATAGCATCTAGATTTTACCTGGGATCTTTCTTAGCGAGTAAAATGTGTTCTGCTCTGGATCTCCCAAGCCTTTTGATAATGCATCATTGCTCTTGTCCTAAGATAAATTTCAACCTCCCATTATTTGTTTAAAATGCGGAGATATTACCAGTTGCTACAGTGATTTTGGTGCTGGCATTCCTGCAGCTTTACATCTAATGTGGCTCAGCAATCAAGACTATCCTCTGCACTGTTCCCAGCACCTTCTGATTAGATTTATCAGGGAACAATTTGTGGAACCCAATAATATAAAAACCTTGGAGAAACACTCCATTTCTGAACCCCATTTTGTGTCAAGATCCTAGCTACTTTGTGCTGGAAAAGGTTGGATGATTTAGGGCATACTCAGGAAAACTTGGTTACACATCTATTTACCTTCATAGTGAAAAATCAGTTATTTAGGGATTTCAGGTGTTCTAGGGTTAGGCAGCAGGTGAATTGAGACTCTAAATTCTCATCATGTTTACACCCTGGTAGGGCTACTGGAACAGTATAATATTAAGTCCCTTTGACAGATCCAACCTCTATTATTTCTATACCTCAAATTCCCATCTATGGAAGAGGGAGAGTTGTAAAATGTAGGGCTATCAAGGATAAATATATTGAATAACAGGATACACATATATAGGAAAGCTGGAGAGACAATATGTGCTTCAGATAGAGGGCATTCTGCACAGTCAGTGCACACAAAAGTTTTTTTCACCCTTGTTAACTTCCTAATTGACAGCATTGAACACTGCAATGTATGAGAGACAAAGAATTTACAAATGAATAGGCAGGAACAGAGAAAATGAGATTTGAACTGGAAGGCCGAAAAGAATATATTGTTATTGTGTGTATTTTAATGTTTGGTTTGATTCATTTTGTGGGAGCTTTTCTTGCAAGGGAATCAGTCACAGTAAAGGTCAGAAAATGTCAGTGTCAGAGAGTAAGGGTCTGATCTGGCAGGCTTTCAGAGAAAAAATAGTGTTCTATGTTAAAGGCAGAAAACCCCTTTCTGCAGTGCTCCAAGACTAGAACTATTTCTGTTCTGCTAAAGCTGAACTTAATGGAAAATGTTTTCCATGGGATATTAAAACTTCATGATACAAATACTGATGAAAGAGGTTTTTGTAAAGCTTTTTTAAATATTTACTATGCACTGCTCACCAAACAGTTTGTTCTACAACAGCCCAATATGTTTATACAAATTCTAAAATGTATTTTCAGCTGGGTATTTGCATGCACTGGTTGGCTTCTGTAGGGGTTTCATTTGGATAATAAACAAAAATAAATTAGTAGAGCAACACTATGAAAACACAGAAGCAAAAGAACACCACAACATTTTGCTCATCTACCCACCTAATTGCATGACAGTCTGATCCTTCAGCTCACTGCAGTGCTCAGCATTGTGCTGATAATCAACCCAAAGTGTATCACACTCCATTTTACAGTAAGAAATGTTTTAAATAAAAATTAAACTTGCATATATATGCAGATGGTATAATGTCTTTTGAGAAGGTAATCTCTGGCTAATCACCATGTCTGGAAACTGCACTGACAAAAAGTGTGCTGTGGTCTTACTGCGTCTAGAGGACTTCCGTGAAGTTTTCTGGTTCCTCAGCCAATCCTTTTCTGCAGTACAAGCAAGAGCAAATGAAGAAGCTTGACTTTTACCCAATTTCAGTCACATGATGATGGCATCAAAACGAGATGAGGAAACACCTGCAACACAGATCACACTTGGGAATGCACCACGGCCCCTTAGTGTGCAAACCTTTTCTACAATACATCAGCTACATGTATTCCCCCCTGAGCTCCAAGCACTGACCTGTTTGTCCCAAGGGGCAGGATTGCTCAGGGACATCTCCCATCTGCTGCACCTTGCTTGGTGAGAGCTGCAGGGGGCTGCAACCCTGCACAGCGTTGCAGCAACACGGAGGGAGGTGCAGCCATGGGCAGGGGGGAATCCAGGAAAACAGACAGCACCGAAGCTTGCTTTCAGCTTGAGAAGCCTGACAAGTCTTCAGCAGCCAGAGAGAACTGATTCTTTATTTCAGCCATGATCCCTTCTTTAGAAAGAATGCTGGAGTTAATCACAGAATTATAAGATTATTTAGGTTGGAAAAGACTTCCAAGACGATTGAGTCTGACCATGAACCCAGCATTGCCAAGTCCACCACTAAACCATGTCTCCAAGTGCCACATCCACGTCTTTTAAATACCTACAGGAATGGTGACTCCAACACTTCCCTGGACAGCCTGTCCTGATGCTTGACCACCCTTTCAGTGAAGAAATACCTAGTTCTAAACCTTTCTTGGGGCAACTTGAGGCCAAGTTGCTCTCACTCTGTTGCTTGCTACTTGTGACAAGAGGCTGACCCCCACCTCACTACAGACTCTCTTCAGGTACTTATAGAGAGCAATAATACACTTTATAAAAAAGGATTCTGAGAGTAGTTACTAGAAAACATGCAAATGTGACTTATAATAGAAGAGATACTATATTTATCTGTTTTATGTTTGTTTGTTTTCCTCAGACAGATACAAATTACTGAGTTACTGAGGTCTGAAGAGAGTAGAATATAATCCAGAAGGTTCATGTTAATAAATCCTGAGTTGACAGTCAAGTGCTGGCACACTGTGTGAGTCTCTGCTCTTTGCAGTGCCTTGCTGAAATCAGCTAGACTGTGTGTGGGCGTATAAAGCTAAAATTAGGGGGTTTTGACTGCCACAAAAAGCAAAGTGAGTGAGTGGGTTTGTCCCAGTTGCCTGCAGATAATTCATTATGAGTATTTACTTCCTTTAACCAAAGTCTGGAGTAAGTGTAGGATTTTACTGGAAATTTTTCTGACAGTTCATGTTAAGCACTGTTTTATTGTATATTTTGGTCTTCTTACATTGCTAGATTTTTTTTTAATAAGCAGAAAGGAAATTAATGACCTGAATAATTTTTATTCTCTGACCATGGAAAACATTTATTACAAGAATATTGCACTAAAGTAAAAGATTGCTAATATCCTGGGGTTATATATATTAAAAAGGTATGCATATTCTCCATATTTTACAGAACAAGATCAGCTCCATATCACCACAGTACTGCAAAGCTATTTTGCTTTACAGGCAGGCAAGCTGCAGCTGTCTCAAATCATGCCTTCACAGTTTCTTAACTCAGGTGGGAGCCATTTGAAAACTTGCACAAAAAGTGAAATAAGGTAATAAGCATCACATGCTAGGCTGTTCAGCATGTTGAGATGCTGAACCTTATGTTCAGCATCTCAAACAGTTTTGAAACAAGTAATATGTGATTTTCTAGTTCCCATGTCAAGTAAAAATAATGTAATTGAATCTTGGAAAATGTCTGTCTTCATTAATTTCAGCCACAGTCATTTCATAGCCAGCATATGCAGATTTGTCAATTACCTGCAGGTATACTCAAATCAGAGCCCCATTGTTCCCGAGATTCTTATATTCAATTCTTGATCCACGCACAAACATGGTTTTGGACAGATTTTCTGTGACTGTAATTCAGGGTTTCTCACTGTGTTTATACCTGTAGATACAACAAATATATAAGGGGAAGTATAATTTCTCTCCTCTTTTTTTCTCCTTTAATCTGTCTAGGTATGTTGTGGCATTTCTTAACTGCAACACAGACGTAGAACCTGTCACTCCCCATGAAGTGTGTTCATCTCTTCTCATGTGATTTTTAAGTCACATTGGTTTTGCTGAAAAATAGTAGGATCCAAAGTGACTGGGAATTGAACATGGTTTATTTCCATATAAGGACTAAGAGCAATCCTTGTGCAAGGTTGTATCATTTAGATATAATCAAGGTCTGTGAGCCAGCTACTTAGAGAGAATTACGGGAACTGGCAGCTTTCCTTAAATCTGATAATGGAATTAGCTTTTGTACTGCCTTTGACAGGTGACAAATACTAAATGAACAAACTTCATCTGTGAAATATTGATTCTCTTGTGTACTATGGATGTAATGCAGGTAAGGCTAAATTACCTTTCTTTGGTAAGCGGAGTGAACTGTTCTAAATGTAATATTCCCATTTTCCATGGCAAAAAGAAATGTACTTTTAGTAAAGCAAGCAACACCTTGCACTAGTGCTGGTATCTCATATCTACCCTGCTATGTCAGATGGAATTGGAAGATGTTTCCCTGAAGAGCATGAGCAGGAGCACATCTCCAGCTCACTTCCCAGCTCGAATGGAGAGGGAGCTAAGGGAGGATGTTTTCTTCTTTTCTTTGGAATTGGAAGTAATTCCATAGAAATTAATGGAGCTACCCAGCCCAAGATGAATGGGAAAGAATCTGGCCTAGAGATTGTAAATGAAGTGTAAGTGAAATTCAGAGAGAGAGGTTTGTGCCATAAGAAGCCAAATAAAATGTATTCTACTCGACTGGCTGAGAACAAAAATGAATCAAAGTATTAATGAATACTGCAGACCAAGAAATAAGTTCTGCTTCAGTGCCTCTTTCTTTCCTCTTCTTCTGCTGTTTTCTCACTGATTGAAGTTATTGAGGAAGCTAACTCATATGATCTCCTCCTTCATGCAAGTGATTAGGAGAGTCCTTTCAGACACAAATTATACTATCTGCAACCTGGAAGGAAAGAACATACTAAATACTTATTTAAAATAAGCTCCAAATTATGAGTCTAATTCATGAAAAAGAAACTACAATATTCTAACTAAAAATGTGTGACTTTTTGTTCTAGAAAATTTCTAGGGTAATTTCAGGTGATGCTGAAAGTCTGAACATTGTTATGGTGTGCCAGACATTATACTCCACTAATAACTAGCACTCAGCCTGATGGGAATAGGGAAACATAAAAGACTGTGAATCAGTACTTCTGAAAATAGCCCTGGATACCCCTTTCCTCCTCAAAAGAAAAATAAGACCTTGAAAAAGATGAGGCTGAGAAAAAAGTGAAGTAGCTGAATGGAGAAAAGCAGCTTTTGTGAAAACACTCCACTTTTCTAGAAAAGTGGTTCTTTTCTTCCTGCCTTGCTTGCAGGAAAATAAGTGGCCTGTGCTGATTTAATTGCTGGAGTAGTGTTGAGCTGGTAAGAGAAGCCATATAAACCTAGAAAGATGCAGAAAAACACAGAAAATCAGAAATTTTGTTTAGCTGGAATTGATTTTTATAGAAAATATTCTCTGCAGTGAACTGCTGCTCTTTTCTAAGAGATAATCCTGACGGACAATTCTTCCAATGGGCATCTGTAGCTGAAGTTTATTTTTTGTCTCATAAATATTCAGGGTTGATTGCTATGGGATATAGTCCTCCTGAATGACTGTTCAAGCTCAAGCAACACTGAAGCTTTAAGTTCCCGATAAACAGATGGGCATTTATAATTATGTTTATGAGCTTGCACTGTGTGACTGTCTTAAAATACATCTTATAAAATTTTTCAGTTAAAAAAACTTTATTTTCTGTTTTATTTCAAGGCTACAGTAGATCAGTCTTTGATGGGAATTGATTTTCCTCTTCCTAATATGTGAGGGTGTGTTTGTCCGTATACCAATCAACTTTTGCAAGACTTCCTCTTCCTTCCATGTGTGGCCTAACTGCTCACTGGCTACTGACTGAAGAGTGGAGGAAGATTGTGCAAGAACCACTGTAACAGAACCTGGTTCCCTTCCCAAAGTCAGCTGAAAGGGACTTTGCTTCAGAGGTTAAATTTATCCACTTCACTTGGAGGGAGTTGTAATTACTTCTCCGCAGTTCCTTTTGATGATTTACACTTGGAAATTACAAAAGAGTAGGAATACATCTTTTTATGGAACCTAATTTTATATCTATTTCAGTAATTTGGAAATAGCCTCAAGCAGGTATGTTAAAAAGCCCTAATTTTCCTAATGTCCCAGTTGTGTAACCAGTGTGCCATATTTTGCTATGTGAAATACCTTTGTAAAAATATTTTGAACTAGTGGCTGACAAGTTCCTTTATAAGTAATGCTCAATCTTCTAAGCAGGCAGAATAATTTTTTTGTTTGTCCTGAATTTGCAGAAACGATAACCAAATTAAAAATGTAATTGAGAAATGGTATTGCTGGTCTTCTCAGAGTTTCCATGGGAAATGAGAGAAGAGTTATCTGATCCCCTTCACAGCTGGAAAATGCTAGAAATGCTAGTGTTATATTTTCATTACAGGGTTAATCTGAATTACTGGTTAAACTGAGTGAAAAACAGGTTTATGGCTTCAGTGATCTTTTGAACTAATCACAGTCTCACCCACCCCATTGCCTGGGGCAATACTGGAGACCCTGAACCCAAAGGAGTTTATGGATTGTTTTGTTGGACTGTTGGCTCCTCACAAACCCTACACCTTCAAAACAGGCAACACTCTAAACTTTGAACCTGGGGAACCCAGGCAGTCTAAACCAGAAGCTTTTCAGTGCCCAATAGCCAAGTTTTGGACAACATGCAAGCAATACGCCAGATTAACTTCCTGGACAAGAAAGGTATTAGTACATTTGGCATCGTGCCTTAAAATCACAGAGGGATTTTCTCAATTACTAGAATAGTTCCATGCCACTGGAACATTAATTGCACATTCCACTTTCATATAATAACCAGTGTTTTTGCTGTTCATTACCTTGGCCATCAAAGTTTATGTGCCATTTTGAAATCTCCTCTCTTATACCCATTGTGTCACACATTTCAGTAGTGCTGGGGCTCAGGTTAAGCACTGCACCTTCACTGCCTTTCAACAGCTTCATTTAACAACAAAAGTCTGAAAAAAACATTGCAGCTACTTGAACCAGTGCTTTGTCCATCTGTAGTCCCAATACCACAGGTGAATATTTTCATAGGAATTCACCTGCCAATGAACATGTCCAGAGCTTTTTGCCACACTTTGCACATTTGGGCATACACCTTACCTACTTTTAAATTAAAAGTTTACCTGTGTCCTCTTTGAAGCTGAGATAAACTCAATCCTTGTCAAACTCAAGCACACAGCAACTTTTCAAAAAAAAAAAAAAAAAAAAGGGCTCATTTTTCANNAAAAAAAGGTCTCATGTTTCAGAAAAATATAACAGTGACCTGAAAAGTAGGGAATTCATTTGTAGTACTACTGCTCTTACATTTAAGGAGCTCACACACAACATGGGACATCTTTGTTTTGGAACAATCAAATCCAGAAATCAATTAAAAGATAACCAAATTATTTTTATTTTTGGAATTTCCTCCAGTCTCTTTTTTTGGGAAAAATGAGTAAGCCCCATTTATTTGAAAAGGAGATTGTACAGGATTGACAACAATATACTTTGTCAGTTGGTAGCATTTTTTTTAAAGCAACAGAAAGGAAGAATTAAATTATGTGTGGGCTATTTTTCGAATATTTCATATACTTCTGATCTGCTCTGCCTTTTCTATTCATAAAATATAAATAACATTCCTTTGGTTTTCAGCTATTTACAATGGTGTTTTCTTCATGACAGGATTTTGCAAAACAATTTTTGGGAGATTTTCCTCCCTCTGAATGGTGCAGAAAAGGGTTTTTTTTAAAAAAAAAAAAAATTCAAAATATAGACAAGAGAAAACACTGCACAGTATTTCCTTTTCTGAAAGGAAAAAGAAGGCTACAATATTTGGGACTTAATTGACTTCCTTTTGACACTGAAAGGCATCAATAAGGTCCTTCATATTACACAAAAAATTCTTCAAGACAAATTCTATATTTCCTGCATTGCATATGAAAATGACTATTGCAATGAGAATTCAATTTCCTTTCAATAATAATGTAATAAATACGATAAGCCTGAGAGATTGGTCTTTTACTTCCTTAACACTGTGAAGTACAAAAAACCAGACTTGTAGATTTGGGGCTAACCTAGGGAATTTTATCACTTGCTTCCTTCTCAGTATACACAGTATCTCCAGTTACTTACTTAATTTTTTGCTAAAAACAAATATACATGTGGGTGGATGTAGAAGCACATTTTAATGCAATGACAGCCAAGTGGCAAATAAGGTGTCCTAAAAGTTGCATAAGGACCCATGTAGTTAGGATTTGCAACATGATTCTAATAAATATTGATGAGGGATAATTTTTCAGTCAGCCTAAAAAGCAACCTGCATCATTCTTTTGTAATTGAATTCAAATTACATCTTTTCCTACTATCTTAATAAATTACAATATTTCAAAGGACTCTAACCATCCAAACCACGCATTTGAGACTTTTAAAGGAAAAAAATATGGCCTATATCTTATTAAATAAAATAAGAAAAAATACAGTCCTGCAATTTTAATGCATGATGTACCCATTATCTCATAATAATTTTCCTTTGGGGTATTTTGTTTTCTATGGATTATAATAAGGACAGACTACAAAAAGATATTTGACATACAACTAAAGTAGATGGTCCAAACTTTCAGGTCAATTGTCTGTTATTGGAATTAATAGGTAATTTTTAGGTTGGTTAATTACTCATAACACTACCTTTTGTAGTGAATTTTAAAGACTGGGATTTCTGCTGTAGCAAGTGTAATTAAAATGAGTTACCTAGGTTACAATGGATCATTAATAGGTGGAATCAAAACAACATTTTGTGTTGAGTCATTAACAACTGAGGCTTGCTGCAAATAACTGCCATAGAGTGCTTTAAGTGTGTCTTTCATGCTTTAGTCACCTTGTAGTTTATGAGTGTTGAGGCTCTGAAGAGTGACCTGTGACAACGAACTCAATGTTCTTTCACAGGATCTCCACGACACGGAATTGAAATGTGACCAAATACACGTGGCAAATTAAACATGCTTTTAGAAATGGCTCTGCAGTATGGGAATAGGTGGCAAATGCCATCTGAAAGCAAACAAAGAAGATCTTGGGATCAGAAGATGATGCTGTAGAAGAAAATCCTCATTCTATTGATAGGACTGGCTCTACAATGAATTTCAGTCAATGTGCAGCCATTGCCAACTATGACACTTAAAAGTTATTTTGGCCAATTTTAGTCTCCGTTCATCCTTACCTTGGTCTTTCAGAAGAGTCTGATGTTCTCTGGCCATTTATTAGAAAAGTAAACATTTCAGATGTAAAAATCTTGAACTCTGAAGATATGATTAAATTCCTAATGTTTTAATAAATTGTCTGGGCTTTGCAGTGTGCAGAAAGATAGATAGAGAAAAAAAACCCCAAACTATTTCTTGAAGGCTACTTATTCATTCTAATTTAGATATTTAAAATATTTCCAGATTCTAAAGGGAGAAATATGAAACTTCATTTCCCTGTTCATGGAAGAGGCAAATAACATACATGTGATTTCCACTTATGCAAACTGAATGAAAATGTTCTTTAATTTCAATACTTCCTTCTCTCTGTCTGTCTCTCGTGTTGACCTACATGACTTAGGGTAATGGAGACAGACTGCTGGTTTCACATTGATTATTCACTACTAAATTATTTCTAGCTTTAGCTTTAGCATCCCGGAGAAATGAGGTACTTCTCTCTCCTTCTATTCCATTTTCAGCTCTCCAGTAAAAAGAGGGCTTTATTTTCTATATTTTTGCTGATTGTGTACTTATCATGCAATATTTCAATCTAAGAACACAGGCTCTTTCCACAGATTGAAAGTTGGACATCATATTTATCTTTGCGGGAAAACGCTCTTTTTATCTCTGCTGGAAAATACAGCACTGTGTTAACAAGATGCTATTTCAGAATCCACCTCATTTCGCTCCACAATATCTTTTTTTCCTTTTCTCTTCCTAGTAAGTATACTCTCTATCACAGGTTTTGTTCTTTCTCACTGGGGAGCATTCTGTAATAAATATTATTAATTTTGCTCCTTCCCTCTTTTTTTATTCTTCAAGGTTATTCCCTTCTGTTCAGACCCAATGACATTTTATCATTTTACAAACTGAGCCAACAGCAAATATTGACCCTTGCTAAAGAGCGCATTTCTGTTTGTCTTCTATAATCTGCTGAATAGGCTGATTGATCTTTGTGTTACTGGAACTCTGACACTGCACAGCAGCCAAGACATTCTTGACAGCGGTTTCTGGTTTCCTGTCAGGCAAGGTAATGCCATATGTCTAGGAAATGTCCCAAAATACAATGTTTTCAGAAAATAATTCAACACTCAGCATATAATTTAGGAAATGACAGCTAAACAGCATCTAATAAAGCATTTAGAAATACAGCTTAATGCTGTGCCCATCTCCATGTGTGTTATAGCAATGCCACGATATCCATTTTGCAGGCCAGAATCTGGTGGCCTGCAAAAGGACACAGTGAAGGCTAAATTACCCATTCAAGGATTAACTAATTACCCTATAATTAGTGTCTGAGGAACAGATTTAAAGCTTTGTTGAATCATGAAGATGTGAGGGGTTGTAATTCAAACTTTGATTTTCACAGTTTCATAGCACTTCTAGTTTGCTTATTGGGAATGCATGTCCAGATTTCATTGTTTTTTAACAGAAAAAAAAAATCACAGTTAAATTCTGTGTGGGATTTATAGTAATAAAATAAAAATCTTGGGTAATTTTTTTTTTACTTTTTGGTGGGATGGTGGTGAAATCATTAAAGGGAAACCCTTAAGCCCTTCTTAGTGCTGAATATTTTTATGAATAAGAATTAAAGGATAACTTTTAGAAGTAGCAGCCTCTCTGAGTTCACTGCCACAGGTAAGATTGCATTCTTGGCAGGAAAAAGTTGATGAGTGGTAGGATTTAAAAGGGAAAAGATAATAGTCTGACTTCAATGTGTTTGTTTCTTCTGCTCTCACATGTGCCTTTAATGACTGGAATATAATCTTGTCGGAGAACAAAAAACTGAATCTGAGAGACTGAGATGTTTGTAGACCATTTCAACCATTTCTACCATTTCCTGAGACCTAAAGTCTTTTTTTTTTAAAGGCAATGGACTAAAACAACACTCACTATCACCTAACTGCTCCTGCAGGAACAAAAATTGTTTCCATGAAAAAGAAAAATCAGCAAGGAAAAGCACATGCAAGAAAAAATCTACTCTCTTTCTACTTCCCACCCCTGAAATGTCTGAAGCCATCTGTCCTTCTCTTGCCTGGACAGGCCATCTGGAGCAGAATGGATGAGACTTAAATCACCAGCAAGGCTGACATGCTCACTTTGTACCCTTGTAGGGAAATCCAAATGCATTACAAGTGAAACTTGAGAGTTGATAATTCCAGAAATGATAAGAAACCCCTCCCTTATTGTCAGTTTATTTCAGTGACAACTTCTTCATTTCCCCAGTAGTGTAACACAACCCTGTTTTCAAAGAGAGATAGCAGTATATAGAAGCTTTTACAGCAATAGATATCTGAATAAAGGTTTGGAAACATGGTCAAGACCAATGAACAAGCAGGATGGGTTCAGAAAGAGTAAAGGGGAGGAAGGTCTTTTCTTGGCTGTGGTTGTGATGCTGGTAGAGCAACAACCTACAGCACACTATTCTAACCAGAAATCCTAAGCACAAACAAAAACATACTATCAAAAGAGTCAGAAAATCCTCCTGAATTAAGAAGTAGGCACTGAAAATCTATTATTTTTAAACTTCAATTTTAATTTTAATAATGCAACTATTTAATGTCCCTGAATCATTGGCATTTCTGTATCAGGTACAGGAAGTTCCTCTGTCATTTCATGGAAGTTTGGAAAATTAACCACAGTTTTTTCTGACAAGTCATTGTACTTCCTCAGACTCAGGCAAAAGATGATTGCATCTGCAACAGCTCAGCAGAATTGAAGCCTAGATGCTGTAGATACCTGCATCCTATTACTGTGTATGGCTCTCACAAAGGTGATTTAGCAGACCTGCAAATCTATAGGAAAGAAGTGCCAGTGCCAAGAAACTGTGTTAATGAAAGAGGCAGGTCTAAACGTATTTTTTTTTTCATAATAGACAAAAGAAGAGAATTGGAAGTGGAGAGGAACAAACTCTTTTGTGACAGGTATTTGGAGGTTTTCCTCTGCTGCTCCCCATTCATTAGAAAAAACAGACACCACTTTTCTTTCTCTGCATCACTCTGACATGCAGACTTGGGTACACTTGGAAGAGGGAGCAGTTTTTTGACATGAAGGTCACCCAAGAGTAAGAGGGAAATCATGAATTTGAGCTTTGGTGCCCAAAACAATTTCTGAAGAAGAAAATGCACTGACATTGCTGGGATTTTTTTCAGCTGCCCAGAACACTGAGCAAGAGCAGGCAATGACAATCTTGCCTTGTCTTAAACTAACTGAAGATATGTGCATTCTCAGACCCAGCAAATGGAAAATGCTCAGTACAGTTGCTTGAAAAGTCTAAGTCTTCCTAATGTCCAGCCAGTTGCAAACCCATGTGGATTGCAAGCCTGAGCTTTAGGTGCAGCTTCCCTTTCTAAGATGTTCTTTCACAAGCAACCTCATCTTTTGAAGAGATTGCTTATGCATTATTTTGTTGTGTCTGCTGCATATAATTGTTCAATCGGAACTGTAGTCTTTAATCTCTATTTATATTCAGTAAAACTGTAATAATTATAACTTTGAGTAATAGTGATTATCAGTTGCTGATCCTTTCAAATAAAAATATTTCAAAATGAGCACAGGACTAATCTAATCACAGAAGTCACAGCATGGCTGATGGATTCCAATAGCATAAATAATGCTGGGTAAAAATTCTGTGAGTTATTTAGTCCTGCTTCAAAATGTAGGACTTCATCCCTACCTTCCTGCTCCTGGGGGCAGATTGTCTGATAACTTCCACCGAAATTTGGGCTCTCCATATTCCAGATCTGTGTGGCACAACAGACTCATGGCAGAGCTCCTCTATGTGGAAAGATCTCTATTATGCCCAAGCCAGTAAATATTTCACAGATTTTGGTTCAGAGCTAAAATATCATGAAACTGTATTCCATTAACTGAGTGTTTATTTGCTTGATAATCTTGCTGTGATTGTTTATGCTAGAAAGTGTTGAAATGCCCCAAATGGTTTAGATTCACCTAGCTCACTGTGCTATAGAAGTTATGTCAAGAAGGAAGGTGGATACATTTGCTTCTCCATGACTCAATTTCCATGATCAGCAGGCTGGAGGTTACTAGAACCAGAAATTCAGACCAAACCATAGAGTCCATCTGTAATTATTGAACATATCTCCTCTGGCTCTGATTTTTTTTTCAAAATTTAATTTTTCAGTGCATGAAAATATACTTCTTTTTGTATGCTTTAAACCTGCAGTCTGATCATTTGTTTGGAGGATTCTGAATTTCTGCATTTGGAGAAAAAAATAAAAAAGAATAATCGCACACTAACTGCCTTCTCCTAGCTGTTAGTTTCCAAAATGAAGTATCCTGACCTATTTAGTTTCCTTTGTACAAAAGCCACCCACAGATCTGCCTGTCTTTATTTCACTTGTACTTTTTAAAATTATACTTTTTGGAGGTGCAATTATCAGAACTGTAACCACGAATTTATCCATTAAAAAGGGAAGTCTTTTTATAAAACACTTAAAAAGTATCTTTCTGACTTAATTTCTGATCTATGAATGAAACTTGTGTGCACACAAACAACATAAATTCACTGCAGGACTGCAACAGGAATGCAAACAAATTTTCTGGCTATTTTCATTTCCTCCTTTCTACAAATCCCCTGTGCCTCTAGGATAAAGAGAACAGCCCTGGAAATTTTATGGTTTAGTGTTGACTCTTAAAGCATTTGGGTCATTTAAACTCTTTCTAGACTTAGCTGAACATAAGGAGCTCTAAAATCACCAGCTGAGAATTTTGAACTAAGCCAAACCAAATGCAGGAATAACTAAAATAATCACATGATTTTCAGGAAATTAAACTAAGAAAGTATTTTCTGTTGAATCAAAACCAATATAAATTAATAATTTATTTTTTTGTTAAAGGACTATATACTTTCAAATGGTTTTTTTGTTCACCTGTTTTTTACAAACGTCCATATTTACAAAAAAGACAATATAGGAAAAAGAAAGATGAAACAAAGAAAACAGAAAGGACTAGAAATTTAAGTAACAGGCCATGTAAATGTTGGGTAATTGTGTCAGTACTGTTTGGTCACTTTGTGCACAGTTTCTCCAATATAAAATTTTTCCTGTGAATTTTTGTTTGCTTTCCATCTTTTCCTTTGCTACCTTAATTGTTGCTTTATTTCAGTGACAAACTTTGGAAACTTTTGTTTAGGCAGTCAGCTGGCAACTCTGGGGAGAGTACCCAATGATATAAAAGGGTAGCTGTAGAAATCCTCATGCCAAACAGAGAAGGAAAATGCTAACTCCAAAGTAAATAAAATAACCAATTTATCCCCAGTATAATAGAATAAAGACAGAACAGCAGGATGTTAGTCTTTCAGTGTAGTACACAGTAACTTAATAAGTAATCTTGCTCTCCTAGGCTGTCAAGTCCTATTCTCTACCATCACTAAACTCAGATTTCTCTTCTAATGCATGTTAGAAAATAGATGCTAAGTGAGCTAGAAAGAACACTTACTTACCTATACAGAAAGTATTATAAATGAAAAAACCTCTCCCTATCACAAAACTTATTTTCCAGATTGCCTGTATCTGACTTTGTGTGCCTTTAGTTCCATGTCATTAATCCTAAATATAAATATAATTTCATACTCATTCATTGATCTGTTTGATTCTCTTCAAAAGCATTCTGAAATGCAGAATCTACTTCCCTTGCATTTTTTTCATTGTCTCTTCATTTCAGTTTGCATTAAATATTTGCCATGTATTCTGTCAAAAGATCTTTGGGGAAAAAAGTAGACACTTGGTCAGAAAATGTTCAGATCCAAGATGCCATTGATTCTTTAGTGGATTTTTTTTGTTTTGTTTTATTATTTATTCTGAAGTAAATTTAAATATTTAAGACCTTAGTGGTTTTGTTATATTGAGAACACAAAAAAATAATTTCATAATCACGGCTCATAAGAATTCAATATTTATTACTGGTTTTGCCACAGGCACTTGGAAAAATTAATCTTAACAAGTTTTCACTTGTGAAAAACTCTCTGAGTAGCAATACACAATTAGAGCCCCTAATTAGATTTTGGCAGACTGATTTCCACAGCAGATTTCAGTTGTTCTTATTAAGTATATGGAGCTCCATGAACTTCATTTTTTTTACTCTGTTTCAGATCAAGATAAATTACCAGCATTGAGAAGTAAATGAAAATAATCACATTTTTGCAAGATGTAGACATACAAGCATGCGTCTACATCCCTACTATGCAATCAGCAGGTGCTAAATGTAAAACTACAGCAGGTGCTAGATGTAAATTCCTGATGCAGGGATTATTTTCATTTTTTCATTTATACAGATCATAGGACTTGGGTTCTCTTCTGTGACTGGGACCTTTAGGTACCAATACCAGGAGTAAATAACGTATGTAGATGGCTATCCTTAGGCTGCCTTAGAGTTCTGTAGGCTACTTGTTCTTTGCTGTCTTTGTTCCTGCAAGTGAACTAGCAGGAAAAACCAACCTGTTGGGCTTTGGAGGCCCTCAGATAGTACTACAAACAGTCTCAGTTTGCTGTAGGTTATGTCAAATGCTATTTTTGCCCTTTTCAGCCTTAATTTTCGTAACTGATGCTATGGCCTGGAGGCCAGAAAGAAGCTCTTGTGGCATAATGCACCACAAGGAAAGCTACCCACTGAAGGAAGCAGATTTAGCTAACTCTAACAGAGGTACCCTAAAACTGTGATTCAAAACCTACTTTAAATCTAGAATGTAATATGAATTTAAAAAATGCAACCAAAAAAAACAAAACAAAAAATTAAACAAAAAACCCAACAACCCATAAAGATTAGTATTCTTTTTATTAGTTATACTTTTTATGTAGTCTGGAAAATTCACTGGAATTTGGAACTATTTCTAGAATTTCAGTCTGGGTGATTTCTGTATGTGGATATATATACATACATATATATATATATATATATATAAAAGTATTCTTTCATGCCAGAATGTCTTACTTCTCCAAGGAGTAACTGTGTTATAACTGTTACTGTTATAATATTTGAATTTTTTTTTTTTTTTTTGCCAAACAT
>VXBQ01009307.1:2444-22190 GCA_013400175.1 Phainopepla nitens
TTTAAATTTTAAGCTTTATCTAATTTTAAAAACATGGTCTCTTTTTATTTTATTTTTTATATTTTTTTACTTCATACATTTAAACTTTATTTTTATTTAATATTTATTTATATTTAACTTTATTTTTTACTTTTTATATTTAAACTACATTTATTTTTAATTAAAAATAGGTTAAGTATTTATATTTATGTTTATATTTATATCTTTTATATTTATTCTTATCAATATAAATATAATAAATCTTATAAATATAATGAAAGATATAAATACTAAAGATAATTTTTACTATACTTGTTTTAATTAAGAAACTTTTATGTACTTGTAAATTAAGAAACTGCTTAAAAAGAGCTTCTGTGCCCCAAAGAGTCTCTCAGCCAAGACACCAGCCCAGCACGAGTAGGAAAGGAAAATATAAAAATATGCATAAATCCAGGAACTCTGAGGAACTCTGACATACCCAGAAAACCTCTGCCAGCAGACACAACCCTTGTGCTTGGCGATAAAAATTCATTCGGGGTGTTGAAAACGCTGTTCATTAATGTGCAGCCAGAAGGAGGGCAATTATCAGCCAGACCAAAAATAGGATTGCTCTGGGTTTCTCCTCAGTACCGCAAGGGAGAGAAGCGTTCTCGAGCCAGGTGTGGCTTTAGCTGCTGTCACTGCTTTTCTCCCCCACTTACTGAGAAGGGGCTCAACAGCACCTCTGGAAATAAAGGGCTTTTGAGCAGTTAGGAAATAACTGGGGAAATGGAATGGCAGGGAAATCAGCAAGATGGGGAGAAAAGTGACCATCCATCAGTATTTTTAAAAGCATGGGGAAAGGATTGTCTAGAAAATATAGTTCGTTGCTGATCTGAGGAGAAATTGATTCGGGTAATGGAAAGGGTAAAAATAGAGCTAAATCATGATCCTGAATAAAGGAGCAGCTGCCATTTCCCGGGAGCTGGGGGAGCTCCTCAAGCACAAATAATGCACCAAGCTCCCTGATGGAGGGGGGTCACACCTCCTGCTGGCACTGACATAATCTACTCCACATTTCAGTCAATTCCACGCCGTTTCTTAACTAAGAAAGTAGCAAAATAGCCAATCAATAGCCCGGTCTTTAAACAATTAACGCTGTCCCGGTGATTGGGCTCCGGCTGGGAGCAATCCCGGCCCTGCAGGAATTGATGGGCAGCTCCAGGCTGCTGAGAGATTTAATCAGGGCCTCGGAGGAAAACAGAAAATCAGCGATGATCAGATTTGCAGGAGACAACAGAACGGCAGGAATGGAAAATAAGGAAAAGCTATTTCCCTAACACTATTCAATGTGAATCTCATAAAAACCATCCCTGCCCATGGCAAAGGGGTTGGATTAGGTGGCCCTTAAAGGTCCTTTCCAACCCAAAATACTCCATGGTTCTAAGAGAATTAACTAATATTCCTTCTACCACTTTTGGGGCTGTGGCCAGAATTCCTAGGAATAAAAAATAAACGTTGGATCTGCAGCAAAAACCTTTACTCAGTGTGCACCCTGTAAGCAAATAAATAAGAAAAAAAAATATTTTTAAGACTGTTTTGAATAAAAATGAGAAATTGCTCCCAGAAATCGGATTGTTTGCAGCAGCGAGGGCCTCGGCGGGGTGTTGGCACTGAGACTGAAAGGCCTGGGACAGGCCAAGTTTGGGAAGGTGCAGGCAGCACTGAAAGCAGCTTTGCTCTGGAAAATAATTCCTGGGAGGAGAAGGGTTCATGGGGAGGGCACCAGGGAAATAAGGCACTGCTGGAGCTGCTCAGGGGCTGCGGGAGGAGCAGGGCCTGTCCCCCGCAGGCACAGCCACCTCCCCTGCGTCCCAGGGCTCTGTGCCTCTGTCCGTGTGTCCTTCCCGCCCTGCACACCCGGCCAGGCCCGTTCCCAGTCCAGGCACACCCGGCTGGGCCGGGCAGCAGAGCCAGCCTGGCCTTGGCTGCCCCTCACCACCCCTGAGACACAGGGAACCACCAAGGGCTGGGCTGGAAGGGACCCTAAACCCCAGCCAGGGCCACCCCTGCCATGGCAGGGACACCTCCCCCTGTCCCAGGGACACCTCCCACTGGCCCAGGCTGCTCCAAGCCCAATGTCCAGGGGGTTAATAAAATATTCTTTGAGTCTTATGAGAGGTTTTTATATTAGCCTACATCCAAATTGGGAAAGAAAGTTCTGGCCTTCTCGCCTTTCAAGGAAGACAAAGAGAACCTCAAATCCCTTCCCGGTTTGGCCACTCTGTCCTGGGAGGTGCCCTGCTACACAGCTCCACAGAGTCAAATCCGAGCAGTTCTTCCACAGTCTCAGGGATAAGAAGTTTTGTCTGACAGGTATTGCTGGACATCAGTTCCCATTTCCATATCATCCTCACAGTGCCCCCTCAGCTCACATCATCCCTCAGGGAATCCCAGAATCCCAGAACCCAGAATCCCAGAACCCCAGGTTGTGAGAGACTTCCAAGATCATCGAGTCCAAGCCATGCCCAACTCCTCACCCAAACCCTGGCACCCAGTGCCACATCCAGGCTTTTGTTAAACACATTCAGGGATGGTGACTCCAGCACCTCCCCAGCAGCCATTCCAGAACTTTATCACCCTTGCTGGGAAGAACTTCTTCCCAATATCCAACCTGGATTCCCCTTGGTGCAGAGCCTGCAGATTTTCCCTTCTTCCCTTTTCCTGAGTCAATTATCATCCCCAGCTTAATTGTGCAGCCATTAGAATGTGCCAAACTGGGAATGCTGCAGCATTTGGACCAGTGCTGAGGCTCCAGTTCTGTCCCAGCTCTGGGGGACTTCCTGATGGAGCTCATGGGAAGCGTTCCAACTCCTGAGGTTCACCAAAACATCCCTGGGGATTCTCCACCCTACAGGTGCTCTGCTCTGGAGCCAGGCTGGGAGAGCTGGGAATGTTCCCCTGGAGAGGAGAAGGATCCAGGAGAGCTCAGAGCCCCTGGCAGGGCCTGAAGGGGCTCCAGGAGAGCTGNGGGACAGTGGGAGGTGTCCCTGCCATGGCAGGGGTGGCACTGGCTGGGGTTTAGGGTCCCTTGAACCCAAACCATTCTGGGATTCTGTTCCTGTCCTGTTGTGTCTGCAAGGGCTGAACCTGAAGAGAAAATGAGAATTTTGTTTCTGGCCTGTCCAAGTGTTTTTCTCTGCGTTGGTAAAAGACAAACACAGGAGCAGCTCCTGGCTGGAGCACTCTGTGCTCAGGAAAAAACCCCACAGCTGGTGCTTTATGGGCCAATGAAGCCCCACATCGTAAACCAGCCAGAACAGAAGAACTGGGGTAATTAGTAATTAAATTCTCCATAAGGCAAAAAAAAAAATAAAAAAAAAAGGCATTTTCTCTACTGATGCTTCTGGGTTATGGAACAATTCAGAGCCAAATCTGTCACAAAATGAGCAAGGGCTGGAGGAGAGACCTGTGGGAAGCACCTGGTGCTTCTCCTCACCCCTTTATGAGCCACAAAACATCCATAGGAAAACAAACTAGCAAAAACTGAAAAGCAGAAATCAGATTCACATGTTCAGCACCACAATTCCACTGCTCAGGAAGTATTTGCCAGACAGAAACACAAACAGAATAAGGGTATAAAACATTTCATAGCAGCCTGACAGGCTCCCTGACATGACACCACTGCTTTAATACAGAGAATCCTCACAGGCACCATCCCAGCTCCTGATGGCAAAGAGAGAATGCAGAGGGAGAAGTAGGGGAAAAACAACATAAAAAAAAAAAAAAAAAGAGGAAAAAAATCTAATGGAGTGTGACACTTTTGGGCAAAGCTGCTTTGTCTGGAATCATTAAAGCTCTGAAAATGAAAATGTGAAAATTCAACACTGAAAGAAAAACCAAAATAAAGAGAGAACGACATGCATGTGCTGAACCTGCGTAAGTGGGAAGTGAGGAGACCCAGCTGGGGCCAGTCCTGAGGCTGGGTGAGCTCGGGGACAGTGGCACTGTCCCCTCCCGGGGCTCTGACACAGCTCAGGAGCTCTCCCTGCTCCCCGGTGCCTGGAAATCGCTGCCAGCGCATTCCCAGTGGGACTAACTCCCAGTGATCCATTGCTCCAGGCCGAACCTGCCCAACCCCAGCTCCTCCCCAGTGCTCAGGAGGGGCCAGAGAAGGGCAAAAGTGAAATCAAGCCCTGAGGGGCTGCAGATGGCAGAGAGGAGTTGCCAGCACCCGACTGCAGAGCCACGTGCAGCAGCATGTGAAAGCTCCAGCAAGGAAACACAAATCACCGGGCGCCTCTTCGGCTTTCCCCCCTGTACTCTGTTGCTTAGGAACCACTGTAAATGAGGGGTTCCGTTTATTTAAAAGGAAATAAGCAGAAAGCCACACCACAAAGATTCTCCCACGTCCAGGGAGGATAGGAGGTGCAGAACAGGAGCTTTACGTGGTGAATCCCATGGGACTGAGGCTAACCCAAGGAATTAAGGAATTCCCATTGGCAGGAGGAGATGATCGAACAGCATCGAGGTGTCAAGAGTTTTATTACCATGGCTGGATTCCGAGAAGAGATTTTTTTTTTTTACAACACTAACATCTTTGGCATGTTTTGCTCTTTAGCCATTAGAGAACTAGAGTGAAACACAGAATATGCCTTTAGCAAAAGCATCATCATTTCCAGGAATCATGGGATGTCCTGAGCTGGGAGTGTTGGGATCCAAGAAGCAGGGAAATCCCAGGATGTCAGACCTGGAAGGCAGAACTCAGAATTAAACCCAGGCTTTGAGCTCAGGCCCTGGGAGAAGCTTCCAAGCTCATGTGCTAGAAACAAGAATGTGGATTTGTAGTCAAAATAGAGACAGGTTGAGCTGGATAGAGGAAAGTTCAGAGTTTAGAACTTAAGATATAGAGAGTTTACAAGTAGTTATAACGGCGACCAGAAGTCTGTAGAATGGGTTTGTGTGGTAGAACAAGATGGGTAGAAAAGGTCACATTATTGCCAGATGAAATTTCTCATTATTGGTCTAACAGTGTAAACGTCCAAGCTGTCATGGGTAAGAACCCCGGGGTCAGGGAAAAAGAGATTCTGACATGTGGAGTGAAGGGCAGGTGGCTCAGGAGCACAAGGATGCTGTGAGGTCAGACACAGAGAAATTCAGAATCACAGAAAGGTTTGGGTTTGAAGTGACCTCAAATCCCATCCAGTGCCACCACTGCCACGGCAGGGACACCTCCCCCTGTCCCAGGGACACCTCCCCCTGTCCCAGGGACACCTCCCCCTGTCCCAGGCTGCTCCAGCCCAGCCTGGGCACTGCCAGGGGTGGGGCATTGTCTGCAGGTGGTACAAGGACCAAACAGGAGAGACCACAAGGATTTCCTAATCCAGAAAAGAGCGGTGTTTGCCTTTGGTGCTCCTTTACAGCCCCCAGGAGTTACAATAAACACTGAACCCTGGGAAATCCCTGCACAAGGAATTCTGCAGCTGGAAACATTCCCTGTCACCTTTGCTGTCACCCAGCCCCTGGAGCAAATGGCACTGGTGGCACTGAGCCCCTGCTGGATTCACCACAGACACCAAAGGTGAGTGAGCAGCCAGGCACAAAGGAAGATCCTCCAAATCAGGATGGAATTTGTAAAGCAGGAATAACCACAGGAACACAATTCTGGTTTCCCTGAGCAGGCAGCACCTTCTCCAGCAGTGCCTGGATGGGGAAGGTGCATTCCTCTGGGTTTTGGGGAGGCTGCATCCCAGTCTCCTTGTTCCAGTGTCAGCTGCCTGCTCTGGTTCTGCCACTTTGGTGTCACCCACGGTGACATTCCGGGTACAGCCCGTCATTGATGCACAGAGCTGAGCTGCAGTTTCCTTTCTAAGCCTACTTTTAAAAACAGCAGCTGTTGAGCAGGGGCCATAATCCTAGAAAATGGAAAAATGCAATCTCAAATGAGAAACAGTGAAGCCTGTGGTGTCCCTGTCTCACTCCTAATCCTTCCTCTCTATTCCCCCACACCTCAGAACCAGGAAATCCAAATTTCCCTTTGTGCTCTCCATCCCATTGGATTCTTCTCTCTCGCTGAGGCTCCAGGTCTGTGTTGAGGGAGGCTGAAATCCTTCTCCAGACTCCCAAAGTAGCCCCCTCCAAGCTGTGCCAGCTCTGGAGGAGGGCTCAGCGAGGCAGCCTTGGAGCGATTCCAGAGCTGGGTAAGGCAAAAGCCGCAGGGAGAAGGAGCCGAGAGCTCCTCCTGCTGAGCGCCCACACTGCCACAAACCCCCGGGGCAGCAGGAAGGAGGGACGGCTGTCCCAGCCGGGCATGGCCCCCCAGCCCGGCTGGAGGAATCGATCCCAGCCCTGCCCCTGCCGCCTGCCTTTAAACCCCCCCCGGGCTCCGGGGGCTGCGCTGATGGACGGTGCGGGGCTGCCAGAGCCCAGCTACCGGGGACAGGGGACACGGGACATCATCCTGGGGACACGGGACATCCCCCTTTATCTGGGGACACAGGACACTCCCTTTATGCTGGGACACAGGACATGCCTCTTTACCTGGCACACAGGACACTCCCTTCACCCTGGGACACGGGACATTCCCTTTATCTGGGGACACAGGACTTTCCTCTTCATCCCAAGGACAAGGGACATTCCCTTTATGCTGGGACACAGACATCCCCCTTTATCTGGGGACACAGGACTTTCCTCTTCATCCCAAGGACAAGGGACATTCCCTTTATCCTGGGGACAAGGGGACATTCCCCTTTATCCCATGGACAGGGGACATTCCCTTCATCCAGGGGACATTGCCCTTTATCTCACAGAATCAGGGGTGCTCCCCAGTGCTTTGGCAGTGCCTCAGGAGAGGGAAAAGGTAACCCTCAGGAGAAGGAAAAGGTAACCCTCAGGAGAGGGAAAAGGTAACCCTCAGGAGAGGGAAAAGGTAACCCTCAGGAGAGGGAAAAGGTAACGTTGTTCACCCCATCCCTGCTGGAAAAGCCATTTCCTTCCGTGGAAAATGTCAGCTTTTCCAGGGGAAAAGCCATTTCCTTCCGTGGAAAATGTCAGCTTTTCCAGGGGAAAAGCCATTCCTGTGCCCCATCCCAGTCCCAAACACCACAGGAAGAAAAGCCCAGGCCAGGCTCCTGCTGTGACACCCCCAGGGCTGTGGGACCCCTCGCTCTCTCCAGCTTGAGCTGCTCCCTAAACCTTGTCATCTGGGCATCAACCTGTGCATCTTAAACCTCTACACAGAACAAAAGTGGAGTTTTTTGTGTTTTTTTTTTAACCCACAAAAAAAGCCTCCAAAACTCCCCCAGCCTCTAAATCCAACAGCAAACTCTCACAGCAAAGGTTTGCAGGCCTTCTCCAGCCCATTTAAACCACCAGGCTGGATTTCCCACAGCCCAAATCACAGCCCTGCCACTCACTGCACGATTCCCTCTGCTCTGCCTTGGGCTTTGTCACAGAGAAATGTGGGATGTGAGGAAAATAGGGCACTATTAACATCAAACATCTCTTTGAGGGAGCAGAGGGATTCTGGTTTGTCAGCAAAAACCTTGACAGCAAATCCAAAGCTGTCAGAATCACGTGCTGCTCCGTGACTATTCCAGATTAATTCACCTACTGGATTTATTATGGCAAGATAATTAAAGGAAATTATCATGACAAGATAATTAAGGGGAAAAGCATTGCGTGTACTATCAGAGAAGCCTCAGGACACACTTTTGCTAATTTATATCTTGATCTGTGTTCTAGCCTACATTATCTGTCAGATATTACAGTCCACACAAGAGTACTTTGGGAATTATGGAGTTAAGAAAAACTCCCTGCTCCGACACAAAGCACACCTCCTGTAAATAAAGGAACATTACCAGACATCCCTGCAGCACTGATGGATTATTTATAGCTGCTTTAACAAGCCACTGGATAAATACCTCTAAGTGGCTCTTTCTGAGTGGGAGATATCACATCAAGTGTGTATTGGAGGCTTTGGGGGGGTTTGTGGTGGATTTCAAAGGACAAAACATCCTGAAGCTCACAAATTTGCTGCCAAACCTCAAATTTTAATTTGATTCCTGCTCGGAGATGCTCCGTGCAGCAGCAGGAGTTTCAGGGGGGGCTGCTGAGATCCTGATCCAGAGGGACACAGCAAACTCCATCACAGCCAGCTCTGCTCCTGAGTCACTTCACCACCTTGCAATTCTCCTTGGCCCTGATTTGCACAGGGATCCAGGAGTCCCACCCCTCTGGAGCAGACACGGTTGGGCCACAGGCTGATTTAAACCCTCACCTCCCAGAGGTACTGAGGTGCTATTCCAGATGTGCCCGCAAACACAGACCAACATTTATTTATTCATTAACCAACAGTTTGACTCCCGAAGCCAAGAGCAGCCATGGGTGCTCCTGCCCAGCACATTCCAGGGGTCCCCAGCTCAGGGACCGAACCAGAGCCCCCCAGGCTCCACTCCCACATCCCAGGTATTCCTCAGGAGAGATCACACAATCCCAGATCACAGAATCACAGATCCCAGAATCCCCGAATCCCAGAATCTCAGAATCCCCAGGGTGGAAGAGATCTCCAAGACCATCGAGTCCAGCCTGTGCCCAACTCCTCACCCAAACCCTGGCACCCAGTGCCACATCCAGGCTTTGTTAAACACACCCAGGGACGGTGACTCCAGCACCTCCCCAGCAGCCATTCCAGAACTTTATCCCCCTTGCTGGGAAGAACTTCTTCCCAATATCCAACCTGGATTTCCCTTGGTGCAGCCTGAGGCTGTGTCCCCTCGTTGTGTCAGTGCTGCCTGGAGCAAGAGCCCAAGGCCAGCTGAGCACATCCACCTTGCCCCTCATTTCATTACACGAGGTATTTAGGATGTATTTTTAGCATTGCCATTATTAAATTGATCCCAGAATGGTTTAGGATGAAAGGGACCCGAAACCCATCTCACTGCACCCCCTGCCATGGGCAGGGACACCTTCCACTACCCCAGGCTGCTCCAAGCCCTGTCCAGCCTGTCCTGGCACACTTCCAGGGATGGGGGACCTCTCAGCAATCCCTTTTATTGTTATTTTAACAGGAGCTCTCCTGAAGCTGCCGCCGCAGGGCTGGATCCTGGCCCCAGCACAGAGAGGGAGCTGGATCCCTGGGGACAGCTGCACCGGTGTCACTGTCACTCCTGAGCCAGCAGCACGAGCTGCACTGCCCAGAGCTGCTTCTCCTGACAAATGAGGCTGCTGGACCTGGAGAGGAACAGGAGCAGGACACGCTTCCCAGGGCGAGCAGCACCTCAATAAAACCCAGCCCGCATCACCTGGGCAGCCCTGGCAGGTCCTGCTCCTGAGACAGATTCAGCTTGAATATTTGCCCGTCTGAGGAGCAGCATCCACCAGGCTGGCTTGTTTCAGTGCACAGTCTTTCCCTGGAAAGGCTCTCGGGGAGGCTGCGGAGCACAGCTCCACACAGGCACCCAGCAGCCCTGGCTCACCTCCTGCTTCTCCCCACCCCAGGAGCCAGCAGAGGCAGAGAAGGAAGGGCAGTGAGGGCTGCTGGCTCTGGGGGCTCCTTGCTGCCATAAATATTTCAGGGGAGCAGCAATTCCCACCTGGAATGAGCCCCCCAGAGCAGCTCAGCCTGGGCTGGCTCAGGCAGAACCAGTCCAGCCTGAGGAGCAGCAGGGAAAGGGAATTGTCCTTTGCTCCCCCAACCCCAAATCTGGGGAGCTTCACCCCAGCCCAGGATCGACAGTGCCTCCAGCTGGGAAAGGAACTCGGAGAGGAAAGAGGAGCTGAACAGGCTTTCAGGATTTAAAGGGTTTTACCCTGCCCCAGAGGAATCCCCAGGGGATTTCTGCCTTCTCATTTCCTGTCTCTGCAGGATGAACCAGGGAGGGTGTCGGGCTCTCCCCTGCAGACCCGACAAGAGGGAATGGCCTCGAGGTGTGCCAGGGGAGGTCTGGATTGGATACTGGGAAAATTCCACCATGGAAAGGCTTGTCCAGGCTGCCCAGGTTGAGTCCCCATCCCTGGAGGGATTTCAAGCCCTGTGGATGTGGCACTCAGGGACAGGGGTCAGTGGTGGCCTTGGCAGTGCTGGGGGACAGCTGGACTCAGTCTTACAGATTTTTCCAGCAAAAATAACTCTGCACTGTCTTTTAAAGATTTATTAGTCAATAAAATATTGATAATTTGGATGTTTACATTATTAGGCTAACATTAAGACATTTCATTTAGTAATAACGTGACCTTTCTAATTAATTTTGCTCTGCCACACAAATCCATTTTACGATTTTTTTGTCACTTTTGTAATTATTTCTATTCTTTCTACATCTGAACTTTTCTTTACTCAATATGTCTCTGTTCTAAGCTCTGAATCTACATTTTTGCTTCTAGCACTTAAGCTTGGGAGCTTCTCCCAGGGCTTTAGATCAAATCTTGTGTTTAATTCTAGGTCCTGGTTTAAAGGTCAGTCATGGGACTTCTGGCTTGCAATGTCCTTTAAAGAGTTATTAACCAATAGAATACTGACAACTTGGATATTTACATTATTAAACCAATAATAAGGGATTTCATCCAGCAATAGCGTGACTTTTTCTGACCAATCTTGTTCTGCCTCACAAATCCATTCTACAGCCTTCTTGTCACCTTTGTAACCACTTCTATTCTCTCTGTATCTTAAACTCTAAATTTTCCTTTATCCCGCTCAACCTCTCTCTATTTTGACTACAATCCACATTCTTGCTGCTGGCCTCTAAGTTTGGGAGCTTCTCCCAGGGCCTGAGCTCAAGCCCTGGGTTTAATTCTGAGTTCTGGCCCGCAGGCCCAGTGCTCTGAGAGCTCTCTGCCTTTCGGGTCCCCCCAGCCCTCCAGGGAGTCGCTGGTGCCCCGGTGGGGCTGCGTCGGGCTGTGCTGCCAGAGGAATGGGCTCCCAGCTGATGGAGATCCCCTCCTCCAGAGCCCGAGCAGAGCTAATGCAAATATTTCCCTTAGAAAATTTCCGTGGCTTTGAGAAGCAGGCAGCCTGTCGAGAGAGAAGGAAATCCCTGCTGCTCTTATGCCAGCTCCAGCAAAGCTGTGTCCCTCTGGCAGGGGCCAGAGCCTGCCCAGCCTGAGCTGTGCTAAACCAGCAGGGGCTGGCGGCCAATTTCTCACATCCCGAGCACTGTTTCCATGGGAGCTCAGCAATAAAGCCAACACCTTCTCAATCACTCGCAATAAACACTCTGCACTGGATAATTTTGCTGTTTGCCACTCGGAGCAGGAACCTGTGGCCTCTGGCTCCACCCAGGGAGCAGCAATTAACTCCAGCCCAACAAAGATCACCACTGCCTGCCCAGTGCCCATCTCCACAGAGGTTTAGAAGTGCTGATTTCATTAAATAAGCCCTGGATAACCCAGAAACAAAACAGCAGGAGATGCCAGAAGCACCTGTTTAAAGGGGAGCAGTTCCCAGGGCAGGAATGGGAGAGCCCTGCTGGGATGTCCCAAGGAAAAGCTCACTGGTGCCAGGCTGGCCAGGGCTTGGAGCCCTTGGGCCAGTGGAGAATGTCCCTGCCCAGGGCATGGATGGGCTTTAAGGTCCCTCCCAAGCCACAGCAGCCCGTGATAAACCAGGATTCATGGAATTCAGCTTTGCCAGGTCTCTGATACCTCCGATATTCACACAGCTCAGCAGCCCAGGACAGACTCCTCTCTTCCCCCGTGTCTCCTCCTCCCCAGCCCACAGAAACTTCTGCTTTTCCACCAGTCAGCCACTTGCTAAGAGAAGCAATTTTCAGTTGCACTTTTCACCCAGTGTATCCTAATTGCCAAAGAAAACAGCCTCTTACAACTTGTTTTATTCCTGCTATCTATTAATTTGTTCTTAAAAGCCCAGCTCCCGCTGAGCCGCCTCTCCTGCACGTCACAGCTCTCACTTTAATATGGAGATCAGAGCAGCTGTGGGAGCTTCCCAGGGCACTCCCGGGCTGCTTCCACACACACTTGCACACTTGGACACGCTGGCACAGCGGGAGGTGTCCGTGGGACACCATGGCAGGGCTGGGATGGATGGGTTTTAATTTCCCTTCCAACCCAAACCACTCCAGGATTCCACGGCTTGAATATTTCCTTCTCCAGCAGCAGATCTCCTGGTGACCAGCCAGAGCTGTCAGGTCATGGATCTGATGGTTCTTTACG
The DNA here is from genome assembly GCA_013400175.1 of Phainopepla nitens. NCBI lineage: Eukaryota > Metazoa > Chordata > Aves > Passeriformes > Bombycillidae > Phainopepla > Phainopepla nitens. Next base: position 14,568 of record VXBQ01009307.1, read on the forward strand.
GTCCTTGCAGGAACGCACTGATCAAGACAGTTTTAGATAAGAGCAGATAAAAAGCTGTTGACAGGAACAGGGAAATTCATTCCTGGTCAGAGCAGCACAAGCCCAGAACCACCCCCCTTCCACAGGAGCAGTCTCTCCTCATTAGGGTCAGATAATCAGAGATCAGAGCAGACAGGGAGAAAATGGACTGCAAAAGTGTCAGGCTGCACGGAGCAGGAGAAGCAGCTCTGTCGAAACGGGAAGGTCGGGGATGGAACAAGAAATGAAAAGTTACCTGCTGCTCCCAGCCTGTCCTGCTTTGGAAAGGGAGGGGGAGGGAATGGCAGGCTTTGGAAACAGCTGAGCCAGACCTGGCCACTGTGCTGCTTCCCTGAACAGGGGAGCTCCAGAGTGCTGGGACAGGCCAGCAGGCAGGGCTGGCTCTGGCTGAGGGGCTGCTGCCACCCAGGGCTTCAGGGGAGCAGGGCTGGAAACACCCAGGGCTCCCCAGGGCTCAGGGATGGAAACACCCAGGGCTGGAAACCCCCAGGGCTCCCCCAGAGCTCAGGGATGCAGGGGAGCAGGGATGGAAATGCCCAGGATTTCCCCAGAGCTCAGGGATGCAGGGGAGCAGGGATGGAAATGCCCAGGATTTCCCCAGAGCTCAGGGGTGCAGGGGAGCAGGGATGNAGGAGCAGGGATGGAAACACCCAGGATTTCCCCAGAGCTCAGGGGTGCAGGGGAGCAGGGATGGAAATGCCCAGGATTTCCCCAGAGCTCAGGGGTGCAGGGGAGCAGGGATGGAAATGCCCAGGGTGCTGCTGAGTCTCTCATCCCTCCCTTACCAGGCTCCAGGGCTGTTTGCAGCTCAAACCCAAACACTGCAGCCCAGGAGGGGACAGGGACAGGCTGAGGGCCACCAGCAGCACCACAGCACGGCCAGTCTGTGCCCCCAGCCTGGAGAAACACCCTCCCCAAAAGCTGCCCCAGAGCAGGGAGCCTGTCCCAGCTCCCCAGGGCGGGAGCAGGGCAGGGCCAGGGGGACAGCCAGGGACTGTCACTTGTCCCTCACCTCCCCACAGAGCCCCAAAAGGCTTTCAGAGGGGCCACTGAAAGGCTGGGAGAGCCAGGCCTGTGGGGAAGGGCTGAGGCTGCTGCTGCCCAGCACCACAAAGCCCTCTGGAACCAGCCCCTTCCCTCCCACACCTGATGGAGTTTATTTACCAACAACGGGACGGGGCTGCTGGCAGGCACTCCTCGAGCTTTTATTTCAGCATCAGCCTCAGTGTGAGATGAGACACAAAAGATGGTGAGAGCTCATGCCATAACAACAGCAGCTGAAATTCTCTTGGTTACAAGGCCTTTTTAAAAACTTTCTAGCCAATAGAATAATGTTAAAGCTGACAAGCGTTTGCTTAAGCCAATAATTTAAGCTACACATACACTTTGCTTCTAACCATATTTGCTTGTCGTAGCTTAAAAACAATGGATCAAGCTTCATTATTAAAGATACATTTTTTTATTATCTTGCTTACCATATTTTCTAAAGCCTATTTCTAAGGCGTAGCTCAAAACCACATCCTCATTGTTTTCTATCCTTGCCTCCTTCTATTCTGAGATCTGCTTTTGCACAGCTTCTGAGAGTTTTCTCCTTTTTCTATTTCCCACACACGTCCATTCCAGCCTCCCACAAGAGCCCCCGGGATTGCTGCCCATTCTCAGCCCCACTGGACACCCCTGGGACACCCAAACCTGGTGGTTTTTATCACCCTGGCACTGCCCCTGCAGCAATCCCATCATTCTCATCCCTTCCCAGAGGGCTTTTGTGTTTCACACCTCAGTAACTCTCACCTACAGCCTTGCCCCTGTTCATCCACACCCCTTAAAGACAGCTTAAACTGCTGCTTTTATTTTGTCCCTCTTAAAAACAGAGGGAAAACCTGTTATGGGTGAAAGAAAAAACAGCCTTGGATCATCTGAAAGAGGAGGTGTAAAATTTTTAAAGGTTTTTTTTTCACTGCCTGCTCACTTCCCATGGATTGCCTGGGAAAAGATAAACAAGCCAAAAGCAGGAATAACAGAGGGAACCAAAGGCAGCAGATCAAGAAAAATGTACAACAAAAGAGCAACAAGTACAAGATTATCCTCAAAGTGCAGGTTTAAACCAGGCTGAAATTCTGGTTTAAATTCACCTGTGAGGCCCAGACATCCCAGATCCTTGTGCTTCCCCTGAGATCATTCACACCCTTAAGGACAATTTTCCCACTGTAGGAGCTCAGCTGAGCACTCACCATAACCAAACACTGATCAATTCTCATCTCTTTTTAGCAATTTAAGGACAAATTAATGCAAATCTGAGACCAATTCCACAACAAAGCTTTGAGCAGGCACTGAGGCTGACCCGGAGCATCCTTGCCCACCCTCAGCATTCCCCACTCAGCAGAGCACCAGGAATTCACTGCCCTGAGCACAAAAAGTGCATTAAACTCCCTAAAGGGGGATTGCTCCAGGTTCTGAGCTCCAGCAGAAAGGAACCCAAGGGGCTTTTCCCCCTCCCTCCAAGGAGGAGGCCCAAGGAGCAGTTTGGGGACTTGGCAGGGGCTGCAGCAGCTCAGCCCCTCCATGAACATTTCCAGGCTGGGAGGATAAACCAGAATATCCTGGGAGATTTGGGGATTCCTCACCTGTGCTTTGCTGCCCTGAGCATGGAAAGGACACAACTACTAAAAAAAAAAAATCCTGAAAAACCACAGCAGCTGATTCTAAATTCCCTTCAGCACCACCCACAGGGACCACACCATCACAACCCAAAATCCAGGAGGGTTTAACCCCTTTTCAGCAGTTTCTTCAAAAATTCACATTAAACCAGACTAAACCAGCTCTGCTTCTAGCACATTCCAGCATCACCAGGCCAGAAAAGCAGAAATAAGGGCTCAGATGTGGCCACTCGTCCTGCTGCAGCCCCTGGGAATCACTCAGCTCGCAGCAGAGCCACCGGCACTGCCCACCTCACCAAGCCAGGCCCCTGTGCCCGTGCCTCCTGTAAGGGGCCACCAGCCCTCCCACAGCCCACAAGGGGCAGCTTTGATTAGGCAGGGCCTAATTAGGACCAGCTGATCCCGCTAGACTGCGTTGGATCAATCACACCGGAATTACTGCAAGCACGGATCTTTTAAAACTGAAATTAAGGGGGTGAAATTGCATTTTAAATCACTTGGGGATTTTTTAAAATGCACACTGCCTTCCCAAACCCACCGATTTACATGTGTTATCCATCGTTATCCATCCCATTTCCGCTGACGCTTGCAGAATCAGAATTCCCAGTTTTGTTCCAAAGCAGGCTTTAGTGGCTTTGCCTGCCACACTTGTACCTGGCATAACCATGAGAGGACAATTGTGCCCTCACTTAACACAAACCCAAAATGCTGATTGGGGTGGTGGGAGAGAAAACCAGATCATTTGTTTGTTTTGGTGATGAACATTGCTGGAATCAGCTGGAAAATCCAGATGTAAGCAAGGGGAGATGGTTTTAAACTAGAAGTTTAAAAAGTGGAGAGGTTTAGATCAGATATTGGGAGGAAATTCTTTCCCTGCTGCCATTGCCCAAGGCCAGGCTGGACACTGGGGCTGGAGCAGCCTGGGACAGTGGGAGGTGTCCCTGGGACAGTGGGAGGTGTCCCTGGGACAGTGGGAGGTGTCCCTGCCATGGCAGGGGGGGTACTGGGGGGGATTTTAGATCCCTCAAACCCAAACCATCCCAGAATTTTCTAAAATCACCCACACCCAGAGCTCAGTCCCCAGAGCCCGTTCAGGAGGGGTTTGCAGCCTGTGCACAAACCCTCCTGCACGTGTAGGGCTCTCCAGTCAATTGCTTTGGAAAGAGAATTACCCAGATTAATTTAGGAACAAAGGGCCACGTTTCATCAGCACCAGGCTCTGCAGGGCGTGTTCCACGGGGCTGTGAACAAAGGGCCCCAGGGAATGAGGGCACCAACACATCGCACTCCAGACAAAAATTAATGACCCCGTAAAACACTCCCTGGTGCACCCTAAAGCAAAACTGGCGATATTTATAAATTAAAACTTGGCATTTCCAAGCCTCCTACTGGCAGCAGCTGTACTGAGGCAGGAGTTACTGAAAGCTCTAAAACACAATAAACCAACCTGAAAAAACCCAAGAAAACAACAGCCCTAGCAAAGAGATTTTCTCCTTTATCAATTCCAGCTCCTGATAAATGACTGATGTAAGTTGGTATTACCAGGCTGGCAGCAAACTTGTTATTTCTGAACTTGTTCGCAAGATACAGGATAATACATTGTGGATATTGATGTTCTGTTGACAGTCCTTTGACCTTGCAAAATTTCATGGAAGACAAATGCACAGGCCATGGACTGAGCTGCAATATTTTTTTAATGACAGGCCAGAGAAGATTGAAGGAGAAGTTCCCAACCCTGTATCAATCATTATTTCTCACTGCCTTCACAACTGAGAAGAAATGCTTGATAAATGGCAGTATTTTTAAATTTACCCAATCAAAATTTAGCCTGCAAGTCCTAATGTCAAAATCCCCCACTTGTACACATTGTTTTGACAAGGAAAATCACAGGGTTTGCAGAATCTGCTGCACCAAAATGAGATTCCTTGGAGGGAGTTGGGAGAGAGCAGCTGAGAGCCAGAGCCTGTCTGTGGGAACGGCTCCCAGGGAGCCTCTCCCAGCCAGGAAAGTGCTGGTGCTGCAGAAACGGGGAATGCTGAGCTGCAGAGCCCAGCTGGGAGCTGTTCACTGCTCCAGGAGCCCAGGGTGGGCTCCTGGCAGGGACCTTCCATCCCCTCCCACCCTCCCGCATGCCAGGGTCTCCCCCGAGCTGCCCCTGGGGTGATTCCTGCTGGGAAGTGACACAGACACAAGGGAGGGGTTTGCACAGCACTGGCGTCTCTGAAAAACCCCACCCAACCCAAACTCCCTGAAAAAAAAACAGCAGAAAGAAGTGCCCTGCTCTGGCCTGGTTAATGCAGAATGATTGAACAGAAGTGACACGAACCAAACAGTGCCAGGACACAGGGATGGCTTCCAGAGGGATGGGAGATTGGGAATTGGGAATTCCTGGCTGGGCTGGAATTCCCAGAGCAGCTGTGGCTGCCCCTGGATCCCTGGCAGTGCCCAAGGTTGGACATTGGGCTTGGAGCAGCCTGGGACAGTGGGAGGTGTCCCTGGGACAGTGGGAGGTGTCCCTGCCATGGCAGGGGTGGCACTGGCTGGGGTTTAAGATCCCTTCCAACCCAAAGCAGTCTGGGGTTCCATGATTTATTTTGCAAGTTCTACATTTTTCATTTTGTTCTCAGCACTGCACTAAAACCTTGGATTTTCCTGCCTCTCCCGGCTTTCTGTGCTCTGAGTTTCTCCTGCTGCTGCTGCTGTTGTTTCAGGAATCCCCTGAACACGTCCCAGCGGGGTCTGGCACAGCCCTGAGGGGTGTGGGGTTGGGGATGAGCCCCTCCAGCTCTCCTGCCCCCCAGCACAGCCCTGCTGAGCGCCCTGCAGCAGCAGCACTGGGAAAAGCCCCCCAGATCCTGCAGGGGATTTTAGCAGTGCTCCAGCTGTGGGTGCAGAGCCCCGTGCTCGCACTGCAGCACCCCCGGGCGCACACTGAATTTCCTCTGTCCCAGAAGCCAGGGCCAGGGGCTGGGAAGGAACAGGAAAACTGATCTGCACTCACAGCTCTGCATCGCCCTGCTCAGAAATGATGGTGGCAGTCAAAGGATGTGTGCAAAGCTCGGGAACGGTAATTCCCCTTCAACATCCCCAAAGGGTTCTGCCCTCCGTGTTGGGGAATGAGGCAAAGGGCAGGGATCTGGGATCACTGGCAGCACCAGCAGGGCCCCACACAGGGATCAGCGAACCCGGGGATTTGTGTGGTATTGGAATGCTGCTCACCACAGCAAAGGGAACTCTGAATTTCCTTCCTGAGAACAGGAACCAGGCCATGCAGCGTTCCCACACAAAAGCTGCCGTTGGATTTTGAAAACCAAACCTGGCACTGGATTCTGAAAATCAAACCTGGCATTGGATTTTGAAAACCAGACCTCTCAAGATGCCCAGCAAATGCTCAGTGCCCATAGGAAAACCAGCCCATCCTGGTTCTGTAATTCTCCTCCTGCTCTCAGCAGCTCCTCACCACTGCCAGCTTTGGGGACACTTTGGGACACAGTCAGGTTTGGGGGCAGTCAGGTTTGGGGACAGTCAGCTTTAAGGACAGTCAGGTTTGGAGATGGGAGATTGTCAGGTTTGAGGCAGTTCAAGTTCTCAAGAAATCCCAGAATGGTTTGGGAGTGGAAGAGACCTAAAACCCTAAAGAGCAGCTTTCCCTGGAATAGCTCTAAATGCCCATGCCTGTCCAGTTCCCACCTGCTGGAGCTCTGGAACATCCCAAACCCTGCTCTGGCCCTGGGGCACAGCTGGTCAGGACTGGGGATCCCTGGCTGGGAGCCAGAGCAGAGCTGCTCTTGGGACTGGCAGGGGAAAATGAGGCCAGGGACACGGAAGGCATTCTTCCCTGGGAGGGTGGCGAGGCCTGGCAGAGCGTGGGAGGTGTCCCTGCCATGGCAGGGTGGCACTGCATGGGCTGTAAGTCCCTTCCCATCGAAACCAGTCCATGGTTCTAAATGATGTCATTAATTAAAGCTCTCTACTGCACCAGCATTCCCCACCCCTGCACAGCTCAGGCTGAATCCCAGCTGTGACGTGCCAGAGAATTCCCATTTCCCCCTCTGCTGTGCTGTGTCACGGTGCTCCGGTGTGAATCGTGCTCAGAGGCCTCTCCCACTCGCCCAGCCCTGCTTTGTGTCACCTCCTGCTGCTGAATTATTTATAGCCCTTCCAGCAGCCACGGGGCCATATGGCACCGGGAGAAAACAAACACAGCAAGACACAGCTTGCAAAGGCATTTTGTGGAAGGAAAAATGGGCCCTAAAGAAGGAAGCGAGGCTTTGTCTTGGATCAGCACTGTATGGAAGGGGCTTTTCACCCACAGCTCATCGTGCCCTGCCCCAAGGGGAAAAGGGAAAGCAAAATAAACAGGGAGAAGAACTGGGAGTCTGTGAGCTGGCTGAGGTGGGTTCAGTGCAAGGGTTCAGGTAAAAGAGAGATGAAAATAAGAACAAAAAACCCTGCTGATGTCACGGAGATGTGGCAGTGCCCCCCAGCCTGGGGAACCCCGAGTGCTGAGCCCAGAGACACTGCTGGCACCCTCAGCAATCCGAGAGCTTTGATTCATTCCCAGGCAGTTTTAATTGATGCTCTGGCCTCTCCCTATCCCGTGGGAATGTGCTGCCAGCCCCCCAGAGCCCCAGCCCTGCCCTGCCAACCCCTTGGCCACTGCCCTGTGCCAGAGTCACAGAATTCCGGAATGGTTTGGGTTCAAAAAAACTCAAATCCCAGCCAGTGCCACCCCTGCCATGGCAGGGACACCTCCCACTGTCCCAGGCTGCTCCAGCCCCAGTGTCCAGCCTGGCCTTGGGCACTGCCAGGGATCCAGGGGCAGCCACAGCTGCTCTGGGAATTCCAGCCCAGCCGGGAATTCCCAATCTCCCACCCAGCTCTGCCCTCTGGCAGTGGGAGCCACTCCCTGTGTCCTGTCCCTCCA
>VXBQ01009308.1:2695-43005 GCA_013400175.1 Phainopepla nitens
GCTGCCGCCGTTGCCCGGCTTTCCTTCGCCCCCCGCAGGCCCACGGGATCGGCCACCCCCGCCACGTGTCCGGCCCGCGCAGGACCGGCCCCACGGGTCAGGTGCAGCTCCCGCATCCCGGTACAGCCGCCCCCCGCCCCAGCCCGGGCCCGCCCCGCGGTGCCGCCCACCNCCTGGAGCGGCCCGAGCCGCGGCACGGAGGGACGGAGGAAGGAAGGGATGGAGGGAAGGATGGGGAAGTAGATGGAGGGGGTCGTGGATGGATGCCCGTGGGTCCCGGTGCAGTGATGAACGAGCCGCCTGCACCCATGGAGGGCAGGACAAGGCCGGAGTGGTCCAGGGGACTCTTCCTGGAGTAGGGGCAGCCCGGGCACCACCTCCCCACGCTCCTCCTCTCTCCATTCTGCTCCCGCTCATCCCCCCTGTACCGTGCCCCGGCAGCCTGGCAAGGCGGAGGAGCGGTGGATGCCCATCGTCCCGCAGTCCCGCCTGGCACATCCCAGCAGAGCTGCCCCAAGGGCCAGTCCCAGCGCTCCCGCCCACCCGTGGGTCTCGAACCTTCATGGACACAATAAGACTTTCCACTCTCAAGGCTGTCTGGTGGTTTTTTTTTTGTTTTTTTTTTGCCAGCAAGCGTTCCTGCCACCTGCCCAGGGGTGGGGTAGGGTACTGGGATGTGCTGGGATACTCCCAGCTGGGACCCTCGGAGAACCCACTGTGCCACTCAGCTCTACCAGCTGTCTATGGGGTTACTGTGCCCCTGCTGGCCCTGGCAATTCCCCAGAAAATATTCACATGCAAGGAAGGGCTGGCAGTGTCAAAGCACAGGCTCCTGAAATCCCCTCTGAGTATTTATTTTGGAGGGATTTTCCCCACCTCCAGGTTTGCAGCAAGCAATGCAGTGGGATGGCTGGGGATGTCAGCCTGGCAGCAGCTTCCTGGGGGCACAGTGGCGCTGCAAACCAGCCCAGGGCATTTGGAGTCACCAGCTCCCAGGGATGATCATTCCCAGTGTCTTGGTGCTGAGCCAAGCAGCCATTCCTGGGGACCTTTGGCCCCTGAGTCCCTGCCCAAACAATGCAGGCAGGTGCCTGGCTGGGCCCAGATGGGGACCTCCCACTTCCCTGGGGACTTGTCTTGCGGAAAAAGAGTTCTCCAAATCCAACCTGAACTCCCCTGGGCTGCAATCTGGTGCCAGAACCCCTTGTTGCATCACCTGCAATCTGCTGCCAAGAAGGGTTTGGCCTCATCCATCCCCTTCATTCCTTTGTGTGCCGCGGCTAGGGCGCTGCATGTCCCCCCACAGCCAGACTCTGCAGGCCCAGCTCCCTCCCACCTCCTCATAGGCTGGATGTCTAATCCACAACCCACTGTGGGGTCATGGCAGGGTTCCCACATCCCCCTGGCACAGCTCAGGGTCAGCACCGTCATGTTGGGGCCCTTCCAGCAGGGCTGGTAGCTCTGGTGCCTCAGCTGACCCGGTGCTTGAGGAACTCCCAAGCAAGGAGGACAGACCCCAGCAACCAAGGGATGTGTGGACAGCACCATCACCACAGCATGTCAGGCCAGCAGGAGGGAGGGGATAGCAGGGAGTGTCCCACCCCCTCAGCTGAGGGACAGGGGCCAGGCCACCGGCACCTCCCCTGGGAGCCACTGCTCTACCGAGACCCCTCCATCATCTTCAGGATGCTGCTGTAGAGGCGCCCAGGGGCATCCAGGCCCCAGACAAAGTCCCAATGGTTCCAGTCGGGGATGTGGGTGTAGGAGATGAGGCTGGTGATGCGGGGAAGCAGCAGGAGCACATCCCTCCAGTCAGCTGCCCAGTCCTGCCCTCCTGACCACACCGCTGTGGGCACCGGCATTTCCTCCACGCGGTACGGGGGTGGTGTGTCCTGGAGGGACATGGGGGGCTCTCAGCTGGTCACTCCCTGCAAGCCATTCTGTCCCTGCACCACCCTGGACAGACCCCCAGCATCTGCAGCTGCCAGCACTGCCACTGCAGCTCCTACCTGCTGGTACATGGCTGGGTTCTTGCTGCCATAATCAAATGCTTTGAATTCTCCGGATTTTACCACCTGGGGAGAGAGGATGGATCTGCTGTGGGAGTGCTACTGCATGAGTCTCACATCTCCCGGCCCCCTCGAGGCACCCATCATAAGAAGGGTGCTCAGAAGGGATTTGTGTGAGTCCCTGCCCTCCATCTGCCCATCTCCAACCATGCCAGCTGGCAGGGGACAGGCCGGACAAGGAAAGGTGTTGGCGTCCTCACCCGTGGGGCATTGCAGGAGGAGATGGCATCCCTGCAAAGCCAGGCTTTCCACTTTTTTTAACAGGGTGGTTTTTTGACCTCTGGCTCCGTGCCTGTCCCTAACCATGGGTTGACAAACCAAGGTGTTGCGCGTGACTCCTTGGCTGCCCCGGTGCCACGCTCTTCCCTCAGAAATCCTGCTCACCACCAGCTGTGTGTGCATGGTGCTGCTGCAGCTCCTTCAACAACCTGACCATCTTTTTGCAGCTTCCATTACCTACAATTTGGCTCTGCAAGGAGGCACAGGGGTGGAGTTCTCCAGCCTGACTCCATTTCCAGCAGAGCCAGTGCTGAAGCTGCAGAGTCCACCTCCAGTGTGTCCAGGACCCCTTTGGGCAGGGGGAGATGTACTGGGTCCCCCTTTTCCTCCTCATCCAGTTCCCCCTTGGGCTTCCACCCACCAGCACCATGGTGCCCCCAAGTTCTGCTTGCGGCCCAAACTGGGGGTCTCAGCATCCATCTGTGGCCTCCCCATCCTGTCCCTTGTGCTGCCTGGCACAGCAAAGGACACACACTGCAGTGTCCCCTGGTCCCAGAGGCACCAGGGTGGCTCACCCTGCATCTGGCACCTCTTCTAATTTCTTGCCTTTACTTTTTTGGGTGCTGCCAGTGTCTGAGATCCCTGAACTCTCATGTCTGTCCTGGGCACAGCAGACTCTCAGTGAAGGGACCATCCCAGGGGAGAAGCATCTGTGTCTGTACCTGGGCCCAATGGATGATGTTTTTGACAGAGGTGCCATCTGGATAGTGGGATGTGTACACATCCAGCCGTGTCTGCAAGGAAACACATCCCAGCTATTGTTGCTTTCCAGTGGATGGGAGTGGAGTGGCAGCTGCCAGGTGTTTCTCAGAGCAGCCACTGCTGAGTCATGCTGCCTGAAGCGCTGGACGGGGTTCAGGAATATAATTTTCATTAAAAACCAATTACTCTGAGGCAGTATCGAGAGGAGAGTGATGGCGATGAAGGATGAGCTCTGTGACACACCTTCTCTGGGTTCAGGGGCTCTGCTTAAGGCCTCAGTGACTGCCTGAGGTCACCTCCTTCAGCAGGTGGGTCAGAGCAGGGGCTGCACCCCAGGGTGGTCGCAATGACAGGCAGCCTTAATTCAGAGGTGTTGTAAAGGGCCACCTGGCAACTGACATTTGGAGCCTGGGGGCTCTCCCTGCCCCAGGAGGAAAAACACCTGGCAGAGGGACACGCGTTGCCCCTGCAGGGTCTGCTTGCTGCGAGCACTGGGGGCGAGTGGCTGTAGCAGGCTGGGCAGGGTGCGTGGCAGGACAGCAGCCCTGGGACCCTCATCCCCACTGGAAAGGCACACCCACCATGTTGAGGTTCTTCTCGTTGAAGCCACCCAGCAGGGAGAGGAGGTTGGCACAGGGCCTGTGCAGCAGCGTGTGCCTGCACAGCTCTGGCAGAAACCGCCACAGCCTCCTCACACGCAGGGACGCATCCGTCCTGCCCAGCAGCAGCTGCGGGAGCAAAGAGCCACTGGCATTTCCTGCTCTTCCCTCCCTGCAGCCCAGCCCCTGCACTGTCCCACCAACCAGGCAGTGAAGGGAATATCCAGGAGCCAAGCCTACTGCCCTCCTGCCCTCCTGCCTCACAAGGATGTGTACAGCTCGTGGTGGGAGTTGATGCTGGCTGAGCACACACCAGGGAAATCAATATTCACAACTCTCCTCTTTCCCCCCACCTCCCCCAAGCACTAGATCTGTTTTCTGGGAGTCAGCATGGCAAAGCTGCTCTTTTCCAGGTGTTTAGCCTAGGGCCCCTACAACTGCCCTCAGATACAGACCATGTTTATCCTACAGATGGAAAGAAGTGCTCAACAAGGCCATCCAGGACCATATGTGCACCTGAATAAATAAATAATCAGCAAATAATCCTGCTAATAAAGCAGCAAGAATTAACTGTTTTCTGCTGCATCAGAGAGCCCTAGGGGCTGTATCTGGGGATGATCCCTTCTCTAGAACCAGTCAGTTTTGGGGCAGAAGGGCATGGAGTAATCCCTTACCGGAATCATCTTGAGCTTGTTGTCCAGGAAGAGCTGCATCTTTATGAGTGGACTTCTGGCGTGCTTGGGTACCACTACTGGAGCCAGGGCAAAAAACATTTTGACTTTCTGAGCCAGTTCTGGCATGGATGAAAATGCAATAAACGCTGAGAAAACAGAAAAACAACCTCAGGCTTGCTCCATCTTTCCTCAGGTGCTCAATCTGAGGGTTCACTTGGACCCAGGTCTGTTTAATTAATTATCTCCACTTGGAAATCTGAGATCTCTTGCCACCCTCCTGCTAAATGTTGGTGCAAGAGATGCCCAAAGGGAGGCGACACCTTTATTCCCTTGGCTGGTCAGGAACTTCAGTGGTTGTTAAACCCACACGGAGAGGACCCCTCTGCTTTCTGCTGGCAAACACCAAAATGAAATTTTTCAAGCCAAAGTGGTAGGTGACCCCTCAGAACACACCAATTGAGCAGCCCTGGGAGTAGCCAACGTAGTGGAGCTGCTTCTGCCCTGTTTTCTGCAGCACAAAGTCGATGGCGGCCGGGAGGTCATACATTCCCATCTCATGGAAGCTGCAACACAGGAGGGGGATGTTGGTTATGAGGCAGCCATAGGAGGGCAAACTTACCTTGAGCTGCCTTGCCTGGCCCAGCTTTACATCCGGGGTTGATTTTCCAGGAGAAAATTCCTGGCACGGATCCCTCCTCCTGCCATGGCATCATCCTCCCCTGAAAGGGCTTAGTCCTCCCACGGCCGTGGTGAGCAGTAAATAGACTGTGCAGAGCCTGGCCAGCTTTCCAATGCCATACCCAGCCTCTCTGCAGAGCCAGAGCTGGCTCCCAGCAGGATTACAGCACCAGCTCTCCTCCTTGGGATGCTCTTTCCCAGAGGGGAATGCTGTTCCTGCCCATGTGCCTGTTGGTGGCACGTGGTGAAAGGCAGACCTGCTGTGTGAGGTTTTTTCTAAAAGCCTGTTTATGAGCTTGGGGATTCTGCTCTGAAGATCAGCTCTGGAGAGGCAGTAGCAGCTTGAAAAGGAGGGACAAGGGGCAACAAGGTCTAGGAGCAGGGGAGGTGGCAGTGACACCTGTGGACATCTCGGTGATGTCCCCTTGGACAGGGAGGCAGGACTGATGTCTCTGTGTGAGGCAGTGTCCTGTACTCTCTGCAGCTGCAGGGAGGTGCTGGCACCGTGTCAGCAGGCAGGTCTGCTCAGCTCCCTCCATCCTGCCTGGGGCAGGCTGTGCCAGGGATTAGGTGCTCTGACTTGTCTGCTCGGAGGCACCCACCTCTGCCTAGAGCCTGGTAACGGGCAGAGGACATTGCCAGGCTTTTGTAACGCGCTCCAGCCCACCTGAAATCCCAGAATTCCACCTGGTCAGCTGAAAGGAGCTGGTGTCTCCGGGACCAGCTTGTCCCCCGGCTGTTTCCCAGCCACACGTCGTAGCCAGAGTCTGCTAGTATGAAGCCAAGGCTGTTGTTAGCCAGGTTTTCCACCCAGTGGCTGCCTTCTCCAAATGCCCCGTGCTGGAGAAACACGACTGGCTTGGCCCCTGGGTGCAAAAGAAACAGCACATTTCATTGAACCAGATCCTCTCTATTCACTCACCCCAAATTAAGGCCAGTAAAGCCTCTTCCTAGCACTGCCAGAGGACATGCAAAATGTGCATTTTGACAAAGTGTTCTGCTACGACAGCTTTGAGCGTAAATTGGAGAAATCCCATGGATTCAGTATTTTTGCTTTAACAGTGACTATTCCCCTGGCCTGTCCAGGGTCATCCATTCCCCTGCTTACGTTCAGGGCTGGTTTTTTTTTGCTGGCCCTGAATGAAATAGAGCTGTACCTCTGCTCTTAGGCTTTTCTCTTCCGTGAGGAATTCTGTTCAGGTGGATGTAGTAGCCATCACGAGTCAGGACTTCATACTCCTCACTGGGGTACCCTCTGTGGCAGATGATTTGGCTCTGGGGGAAGAAAAACCCAGGTGGGAAACTTTGAAGGTGCTTAATTAACTCGGAGAGCACATCACCTGGTAAAACCGAAGCTGTGGGACACGGCTTTGCTCCGGCTGTCTCTGGATCAGCTCGGGACATTTTGTGACAGAGGATGCTTCTGTCCGAGCCCCGTCCCAGTGATCTGCCCAGGAGAAGGGGAGATGCTCAGCCGTGGCTGGGAGGGGAGCTGCTGGCTGCAGGGCTTGAAACGGTTCCAAACGCGACGATTGAAACCGAAAGGATTTACTGACGCCTGACTCCGCTTTGCTGATGGCTGGCACCGATTTCCTGACGCCTGACACTGGCGGTAGCACATGTCACATCAGGCTCCCAGCTGATGTACCGGGCAGATAAGGTGCTGGGGCAGATGGAACCTGCCGAGCTGGGCTGACTGGAAGGGCATAAATCCCACAGGACTTGTTGCAGAGCTCCCCAGGCTCTGCTTGAGCTTAATTTATGCTGAAAACTTCAGAGATTGGGAAGTTTCCGCCTGGTAAAATCCAGCTGTGGTCCTCCCCACACGCTGCTGTATGCTCCCTTTGTCATGAGGTTGGCAGGAAAGATTAAATGCAGCAAATTTGCCACGTCTTGGGTCCTGCTAAATCCACCTCCAAAGCCTCCCAGGGCTCACCTGGACATGGCCCTGAGCAGCTGAAGGAGAGGAGCCACGCACAAGTTTCTACCCTCTGGGGAGATATCTGATCAAATCCAGCCTGGGATTATTCCCATCTCTAACTGCCCTGCTGGTAATTGCACTTAATCCTACTCGGAGTAGGAGCTTGTTAATGGTGGTGTGGAGCCAGCATCATATCACAGCAGATCAACAATAGCAGCCCTCCCTCTGTACTCTCCAACCCTCTCCCCTCCAGCTCAATTTGCCCAGGCTTTCAGACGGGAAATTCAAAGTTCTCCTGGCTTACAACATTCATGAGAGTCTCAAGATTCAGAGCCTTTTTCTGCTCAGTGGCATCTTCAGAGTTGGTGGGTGCTGCTACCAAAAGCAGGATTGCAGTGAACAGCCACATCTTGTGCCTGGGTAAATAATAATAGTAACAGCAACAACAATAATGATAATGGTGGTAATAATAGGAATAGGAGCAGCAACAAGAATGACAACAGGAAAACCAGTAACACCGATGCTGTTGTTGTTGTTATCATTGTTGATTATTATTGGTACCAGAATTGACATGAATGTTTGTTTCTACTTCGTTATGATGGGTTAAGTTCCTCACATATCTGAAGATCACATATCATTTTCTGGGCTGGGAAAGTGGAGGGAATTCCCAATTTCAGTTTCTTTGCAGTCCACATTAGAATTTTTTAAACTCCTCTGTACAGACAGGATCTGGTACTAGGCAGGAGCCTTTTTTATATTTTTGATGGCAAGAAGAAGAAAACCAGCTGTGCAAAACAAGAACTAAACCAATACCACTAGGCCAGTTGTCTCATAGAGGAAATTAATCTAAAGGGGGAATTTATGTTATGGAAGGAACATGTTTAGTGTGGCTGGGCTATGACTATGTCTATACTTTTTGTGTTTCTCTATTGCTTAGCTTTTGTACCCAAAACCCATTGTAAACAGAAAGATCCTATGAACTGAAACTGGTAGAGCCTCGTAGGAAGGCTATTGGTTAAATAAGTGTAGCCTGAAAAAAACCAGAAACCTTTTTGGTCACCTTAGATGCTCCTGAGCTGAGCAGAGGCCTATTTTTAATGCATACAGTTAATATTATATATGATTTCTAATGTTTTGCCAAGCTCTCAAAAGTTAGAGCTTAACTTCAGCCCAGCAGCACGAACTGTAAATTACTCTCTACCTCCCTCCTTCTCTACCCATGCTCCCAGTGCATCTCCCACACCACCAGACTCTCCTACCCTCTGAAATATTCCCAGCAAACCTACCTGTGGTACCACCAAGATGCAAGTTGAGACCAAAAATAAAAAAGAGCAACCGATGCTTTTCGCTCCAAAAGGACCCAAATCTGAATGAGATGGAGGAAAATTTCTTACCAGGCAGAGCCCATTGGCCAGGCTGGTGGTGGCAGTGCTGCTGGCTCTGTCATCACCAGAGTTAAAAGGACCACGCTGTGTCACAGCCCAGCCACGCTGGCACCCCGCTGGCCCTTGTCATGTGCCCTCCAATTAACAGATGCGTGCTAATCACTCCCGCGGCACCTCCCTCCATGTGGCCGTGACTTTCATGCTTGCAAAGGATTGATGTGCTGAGGAATTCCAGCTATGAGGTGGCACCTTAAGCTCGTGATAGCCACAGTAAAAAAAAGATTAAAAATAAATACAAACCAACAGCTGTTCTTTGTAAAGGGTAATTTCCTAACTCCCAGGATGACTTCCTATCTCCCAGGGTCATTTAGAAGAGTTCCTGGTGCAACAAAAAAAAGCTTGGGCTCTACTATCTTTACAAAGCCTCAGCAGCATGCCGAGCTCCCCAAGGACATCTCAAGGAAAGCTCAGGCCTCTCTACCTGCCTGGATGGGAGACGCTTGGTCATTCCACCCCTTGTGAAAAGTGACAGTGAAGTCCAAAAGTGTCGTGTTAGCACGGGGCAATTTGTGAAAAGTGACAGTGAGGTCCAAAAGCGTCATGTTAGCAAGGGGCAATTGGCAAAAGCTCTGCAGGGCTTTCTGGAAAAGCAGCAGGCTGAATGTCCCTTCTGGAAAAGCACCAAGCTGAAGATGTCAGCAGCAGCCAGTGGTGTGGGGGAGAGCTGGTGCAACACCTCTGCTTGGCCAAAGCCACAGGTGTTGCACGGAGCAAAGGCGTTTGTTCCCCACTGTGACCGCCCAGATTATGCCTTTCCCCACCTTGGTAGCCACCTAGGAGCCCATGGTTGGCTCTGCTGGAGTGTGCCCTGCCTGGCTGCGGGTCAGGCTGCCTGCTCATGCTGCTGCCAGCCATGGTGCACAAGAGGAATGCGGGTTGTGAAATGCAGCCCGAGCACTCGCGCGTTGCTCCATCTGTCATTTTCTATCCATGCCACAGCCCCTGGCACACTGGGGCTGTGTGTGCACTTCCCTCCTCCTGGCAGGCCTGGCCAGGGCCTTCTGCACCCTCTTCTTCATTACCTTCTGCACCTGTGCCCGCTTTGGGCTTTTGGAAATGACTTCTCTCACCTGTGAGCACAAAAATCCCACTATGGAGAGGCAGAGAATAATGGAATGGAACTTGCCTAGGCTGTAAAGACCTTAAAGCTCATCTCATTCCATCTTCTGCCATGGGCAGGGACACCTTCCATTATCCCAGGCTGCTCCAACCCCCAAAGTCCAACCACACTTCCAGGGATCCAGGGGCAGCTACAGCTGCTCTGGGCACCCTGTGCCAGGGCCTACCCACCCTGCAAGGGAACAATTCCTTCCCAATATCCCATCTACCCCTGACCTCTGGCAGTTTGAACCCATTCCCCCTTGTCCTGTCCCTCCAGTTCCTGTTGCAGGGTCCATCTCCAGCTTCCCTGTATCACTTCAGGCCCTGGAAGGAGCTGTGAGGTCTCCACACAACTTTCTCTTCTCCAGGCTGAGTAGCTCCAGCTCTCCCAGCCTGGCTCCACAGGGGAGGTGTTCCAGTCCCCTCAGCGCCTCCATGGCCTCCTCTGAACCTGCTCCAACAGCTCCATGCCCTCCTCATGTTGGGGACACCAGAACTGTGCACAGGTGGGGTCTTACTTGAGTGGGGCAGAGGGGCAGAATCCCCCCTCCCCTGCTGCCCATGTTGCTGCCTTCTAACTCCACTACTCGTTCTCTAGTGGAACTACTAATAGTAATAGTAGTAATAAAATAATAGTAATAGAGGTTGGAAAGGAGCAGAGACTTCTCTGACATCCTCAGGGTGTGGAATAAGGCCATTGGAGCAGCATGTCAGTGCTGAGGTGAGTGTGTAATTCAGCACTTGGAGTTATTCTACCTGTGATGGAAGGAGAGAAGATGCCAAAAAAAAAGCAGCTGGATTTTTTACTGAGGAACTCTTGTGTAGCTTAGTCAAAGGGAGGAATGAAGACCTTTGAGGACTTGAAGGAGGTTGGGTTTAGATGGGATATTGGGAAGGAATTGCTCCCCGGGAGGGTGGGCAGCCCCTGGCACAGGGTGTCCAGAGCAGCTGTGGCTGCCCCTGGATTCCTGGAAGTGTCCAAGGCCAGGCGGGACTTTGGGGCTTGGAGCAGCCTGGGACAGTGGGAGGTGTCCCTGTCATGGCAGGAGGTGGAATGAGGTGATCTCTAAGTTCCTTTCCAACCCAAACCTCTTTAGGATTTCACGATTCTCAGAGGTGTGTGTGTCCAGGTGGGCTGGTCAAGGTGTGACATGGAAGGCAAAGGTTTCCAGCCAACGAGTCATCCATGTGCTTTTTGGGCTTTGCCTGAGGCCCAAACAAACCCCGTATTTTTATAGGCCTCTGAGGCCCTTTAAGAATCTAAAGTTACATTTTCTGGGTGTGGCGTGCTGCTTCTGCCTCTTGTTAGCTTCACCCTTCATGGATATTAGGCAGCATTGCTGCTGGATGCCTTTCATGTTCTCGTTTGAGGCATCACAGGACTGCAACCCCACCTGCTGCTGGCACAACAGGAAGAGAAACAGCCCTGTGGAATCAGTTGTGTCCCCACTGTTGTCTCACAGGTGTGGGTCTGCTGCTGCTGAGTCACCTCCTCTGAGGCACACCATGGTGCAAGCAGCACATTGCTCAGCCCTCAGCACTGGGGGTTAACAATCTCCTGGGCTACCCATGCACACCTTTCCTCCAGCTCGTGCCCTGCTGTCTCTCCTGCTGCTTTCCCACATGTACCATCCACCAGACTATGCGCCCAGGGTGCTGGCTGGTGCCTCATGCCAAGTGATGCCTGGGAAGGCTGATCTGGAAACAGAGACCAGGTAGAATAAAAGGATAAAAAGGTATTTATTGAAAGGATCCAGCTTGGGTAGTGCAGGAACCCCGCGTGGCCTACACCCAAGTCAAACCCACAAATGGGCACAAAATGGATCCCCGGTCACGAGGCCTCACACTTTTATAGGTTTTGGTCCATCAGCACATTGGAGTTAATTGTCCAATTACAGCTTCTGAAGCTCCATCCTCCCTCTCTTCCTTCACTGTTCTTTACACTCTTGGGCCTAAAACTTGTCCTTGGTGCCGAGCTAGAAAGGAATTGTTTTGTCTCCCTACTCTGTGAAGAGGGCTTACTAAGCCTTAATATGAAGCCCAGAACTAAACAGTGAAACAGCACAGAATCCAAAAAATAGAAAAGCTAAAACTTAGGGCATCACAAGCACAAGGGTAAACCAGTCACAAGTCATCTGGTCCTGGCATATCACCCTGATTTTAGCAATAAGAGAATGTCAGCTCTTGTGCAATTCCTGCCAGATAAGGACAGCCTCCTTGCAGTAACCTTAGAGAACATGGCTCAGGTTAGAGAACCTGATGAGGGAAGCAGTCCTTATCTGCTTGTACCTCTCCTAGTTTAGAGTCCCTCCGGCTAGGCTGGGATATCTCTAGTTTAGACATTTAGTAGGGCTTTTGCACATGCTAGAGTTGCACAGTGGAGCTTGAGGAAACAGGTGACCTTTTCACAACACCTTGTTAGTGTTGTTCATGCAATCATTCCATTCGCTGTAATGAAATGGAATAAACAAAAGCATAAACATTCCTGAATGTGGATTGGGAAATAATGGAGATGTGATCACTGGTGCTTTTTCTCTGGCAATTCCTCCCCTGTTCCTGTGTTCAGAAGAGCCCAGAACAATCTTGAGCTTCTTGTACTTCTTCCCTGATCTCCTTTAGAGCCTGATTGGCTTTAAGGTGTATTTCACAGCTAAAAGAGTTTGGTTTGTGGGTGAACAGACCTGGGACAACGTGAGCAAAATTTCTCAATAAAGAAATACTTACAGTTTTCAAATTTGGTGCAGTAGTGCTCTTGAGATTATTTTCCAGCACACTGGATAAAAGCTGATCTGGCTCAGCTTTGCCAAAGCCCTGATCAGGGTTATCAGAGATGTTTAGGGAGCAGAAACATGCCCCACAGGACATAGTCCAGGGTCAGGGATGTTCACAGAAGCACAGAATGAACTAGCTTGGAAAAGACCTTATGAGATCATCAAGTCCAACCTATGACCCAACTCCTCCTCATCAACTAAACCATGGCACTGAGTGCCATGTCCAGGGGTGGTGACTCCACCACCTCCCTGGGCAGACAATTCCAGTGCCCAATCATTCTTTCAGTGAAGAATTTTCTTCTGAAAATTTTAACCTAAACTTCCCCTGGCACAGCTTAAGGCTATGTCCTCTCATTCTGTCAGTGGCTGCCTGGGAGAAGGATCATCATGATCAACACTGGCTTGTGAAGTTTTGGAGAGAATTATATCTGATCTTGATTTCAGCTAACTGTAACTTTCCACGGCCTTGTACCATTCCCATCTGCTTGAAGTCCCATCACATGAAAATGCAAGTCTCAAAGACCAGGGTCTCTCTCTCTCAGAGGGTCATCTAACAAACTTGAAAGAAAATTTGAAAATTACATTGGAAATAACACAGAAATTGCTGTGAGTTCCTGAAATAAGAAAGCAAAGTGTTTTCAACCAAATGAAAGCCTGAATCTACTCAGCAATGCCTCTGGAAATCGTCATCAGGCTGTTAAGGATCAAAAAGCTGTGAAAAGGCAGCACACCATCTGTCATAACTCGATGAAATCTTGTCCCAGATTAACTCTGGAACAAATCAGTTTCTAAATAACCCTACAGGCCAGTACATTGCTTAAAGCAGCCAGCAGAGCAATCTTTGGATTACTTGCAAAAGCACCACTTCTCTTCAAGCCTGTGCCTGTGGGAAGGAGGCTGTGGTAGGGGTGTTCAGCGCTTCTCCAGTGTGGGCACAGCCTGGAGCTGGCCCTGTGCTCCACTCCACAACTCCTGCATGTGCTGCTGTCCTCTGCACTGAGGGTGTGATGGTAGGAAATGATGGATAAGCCAGCACAGTGACACTGCTGTGCCCTGAGCAGAATGTGACACAGCTCTGAGCCCTCATGGCCTTGTGTGACACGCTCGGCATGAGCATACTGGGAGAAAACTGAATAAGAGGCTGAGTGACCAATATCCTCCCCACGTGTGACTGAGGCTGGTTTGCGCACACTGGGAGGAGAAAAAGGGTGGTGAAGGCTTTGTGCCTTACATTATGTGTAGATAATGAATGTGACATTATGAATGTGAGGGATTTAATTGATCACTGTGGACTGAGATATGTAGGACATTGATCTGCTGGAGCAGGTCCAGAGGAGGCCATCAAATTGATCAGAGGGATGGAGCAGCTCTGCTGGGAAGAAAGGCTGGGACAGCTGGGATTGTTCAGCCTGGAGAAGAGAAGCTGCAGCCTTCAGGGCCTGAGGGAGCTACAGGAGACATGGACAGACTCTATATAAGGGATGGAGGGACAGGACACAGGGAAAGGCTTCCCGCTGCCAGAGGGCAGGGTTGGATGGGATACTGGGAAGGAATTGTTCCCTAGGAGGGTGGGCAGACCCTGGATCCCTGGGAGTGTCCAAGGCCAGGTTAGACTGCGACTTGGAGCAGCCTGGGACAGTGGAAGGTGTCCCTGCCCATGGCAGGGGGTGGCACTGGATGGGCTTTGAGGTCCCTTCCCACCAAAACCATCTGTGATTCCATGACTTTGTGATGCCTCGTGCAATCACCACAGACCTGATGATGTTTGACTTGCCTGACAGACCTGAGCAATGCAAGGACTCCAATCCTGCTATGGTGATCCCAGGAGATGCAATTTCGCAACATTTATTCTGCAAGCATAAATTAATCTGCTTCCAAAATACACCTCTTCATCCACTGCTGATCCTTTTACAGCAGAGGGGAAGCAAGTGCCAGAACCTGATCTAGCCAGAACTTCACCAGAGTGCTCTGTCACGGGAGAAGAAGATAACGCACAGCCAACACTGAACCAGATAATTGCAGAAGTGGCAGAAACTTTGTAACTGAACAGAAAGAGACTAGACTTTGCACTTTTTATGAGTTTTCAGAAGTTAAAAGTTAGTGCTTTTAAACTAAACTTGAATAAATGGCAGGTGGGGGACGTGGTTTAGTGGTGAGCTGATTGGGTTAATGATCTTAGGGATCTCTTGAGGATTCTATGATTCTAATTTCCTGCCAGCTTTTCAGAAGTTTGCAGGGAAAACATCTCACCAGCATCTTTGTGTGTTTATTTGCCAATGTGGAGAAGTTCACCCTGCATTTGCATTAATATCCATGGCATGAGCATAGTGCAGTCCTGTAAGATGCTGCTCCAGGGCACAGCCCTGCAGTGAGCAGCTGATCGGGTTGAAGATGTCATTACAAATACCCTAAGTGAGGCAGCTAATCACTGGCAATCCAGGCAGATCCTATCTAACCTACAGCCTCATTCCTGCACCCTGCCCTGCTTTCTTCTGTGGTCAGTTCCAGCTGGAAGGGTAGAAAGTGCAACGCTTTACAGATGGTAACTTGAGCAGAGCCCACTGCAGTTGTCCCACAAGGCACCACCAGCCCTGTGCTACCATCACCAGACACTTGGATGAAACTCTGCTGCTAAAACCCCACAGTCTAGCTCTGAGAGCAGCTGTGCTGGGCTCCATACCCTCCTTACCACCCACCTCTTCCCTGCAGGGAGATGCTGGTGGCACTGTGGGCATCTGCCAGCGTGGCCAGCCACTGGAAATGATCCCTGAGCAGGAGGAGCACTGGGCAAGCAGCTCTCCCTCACCTGCACATGGTAAGATGTCTGTGCTGAAAACCCCCACACCCACAGAATCCTGGGATGGTTTGGGTTGGAAGGGACCTCAAAGCCTGTCTCATTCCACCCCTTCCACTGTCCCAGGCTGCTCCAAGCTCTGTCCAGCCTGGCCTTGGGCACTTCCAGAGATCCAGGGGCAGCCACAGCTTCTCTGGATAGCCTGTGCCAGGGCCTCCTCACCCTCACAGGGGACAATTTTAGAGTTTTAACCTCTAGTTAGTACAACCACACAGAGCCCAGCAGACCCTATTCAATTTTTTATTTTATTATTATTATTATTATTATTATTAATTTTTTTAAAATATTTGTGGAAAGAGAACCTTATCCTTTGCCCTGCTTGCTCCTAAGCATATTTTAAGAAGATAGTTACACAAACTGGCAAATTCACAATTCCTCCTCTGATCAAGGTATTATTAACAATCCAGAAGCTGAAAACAGGTTTAGGCTCATCACTGCTTTCCACCACACTCTTCTTCTGTCTCCCTCAAAAGCATTCCCTAAGAGGCAGCAAAAGGTGGCCTTTGCAGCTGGGTTTGTGCCTCAGAATAACTTAAAGTGGTGCAAAATGGTATTTCCTGGTAGAACTCATTGAAACTCCTTTGTGTACAAGTAAGTAAATAAGTAAGATTATCCAAATCAGTATGAATCTGAAAAAGACATCCCCTTTGTTAGTAAAATGAGCAGTTCTCATGGAAAAAACTCTATGGCCACTCTCCATTGTCACAAAGCAGGAAGTTTGGAGCTCCTTCCAACTGGGAATGAGGGCAGTGAGTGTCAGGATGTTGGGATTCCTGGTGTGGAAGTGTTGCCAGAAGGTGAACCAAGCTACGCAGGATCCATCCACCATACAGTTTCATCCTAGCAGACCTGCTCCTATGGGACACCAGCAACCAGGAGGGCTGGAGCTTCTGTCCAGCTGTTTGCAGCTGGAAACCCAAGCTCAAGGAACCCAGAGTCCACAGTGGCCACCAGGAGCCAAATTCCACTGAAATTGAGTGCCATGCTCAGCTTCTGCAGGGACCTCAGCCTATTGAACCTCAATCCAGAGTGCTTTCACAATCATTTGACTGATTGCTTTTCCTCACTTCTTCACTTCTTCACTGGCCAGAGTAATATCAATCCAGACCAACTGTAGCAGTTTATTGAGCTTTTTCACCCCAATTTTTCTTCCTTTTTTTTTTTTTTTTCCTCTTCCCCCAATGAAAGAAGCCCCAGAAATCATTGAGAAGCCAACAGTCACTGCCACTGCTCCAGCTCTAGGCGCCCTTCTCCATTAGGTCAAGCATTTCTTTGTACACCTGCTCGTAGACGTCTCTGCCCCAGAGGAAATCGAAGTGGACGAATTCGGGGATGTACTTTTTGTAGGCCATGTTGGAGATGCGGAGCAGGGTGATGTTCACATCTTCAGGGGCTGAAATCCAGTCCTTGCCCCCATACCAGGCAGCCAGCGGGGTTTTCATGTTCTCCAGCTCATAGAATGGGGGAGTGGTCTGGAAGACAGGAGAGAGGTGAAGGGCAAACCAAAAATTCAAAGTATACCCTCATGGCTGCTTGGAATTTCTCCCTTATCCCAAGGAATAGGAGAGGAACTATCACCAAGGAGTCTCACTATGCCTTGGGCTCCAGTTCTTTTCAACAGAGGGTCAAAAAGTCATCACCGAGTGACTTTTTTTTATTAGCAAGTTACGAACCTGCTTCTCCATATAAAGTAAATTCCATACATACTGTGTAAAGCATAGAATCACAGAATGGTTTGGGTTGGACCGCAAACATCATCTTCTCCCAGCTCCCCTGCCATGGGCAGAGACACCTTCCACTAGCCCAGGCTGCTGAATTCTCCAAACTCAGTCTCAAGCACGGCAATATGTTAATTGCAATATTTTTTTTTTTTCTCTGAGCATGGCTCTCTCTTACCTGGTTGTAATGAAGCACGTTGTCACTGCCGTAATCATAATACTTGAATTCCCCTGTCTGATAGAGCTGGAAAAGGAGAGTCACGTTTATTATCCACCCACTGGAGGAGTCTCTAAGGCAGATAAAAGATGATGAGGACGGCGCTGCTCCCTCCTGCCACCAAGGCTCAGGGGAGCAATTTCTATATCTGGTGCTGGATTTTGGGAGGAGAGCTCAGCCCCAGGAAGACCTCGGCACAGAAACCCACAGGGAAGAACCTGGTGTACAACCAAGAGTCTCAAAGCAGACATGAATCAGACCTTTGGGCTGATGCCTTAAGTTTTAGCTTTTATATTTTTCAGATTCTGGGCTGGTTTAGTGTGTAGTTCTGGCCTTCATATGAAGGATTGGTGAGTTCTCTTCACAGAGTAGGGAGAGAAAACACTTCCTTTCTAGCTTGGCACCAAGGACAAATTTGAGGCCCAAGAGTGGAAACAACAGTGAAGGAAAAGAGGGAACAAGGAGGATGGAGCTTCATAACCTGAAGCTGTAATTGGACAATTAACTCCAATATGCTGATGGACCAAAACCTATAAAAGTGTGAGACCTTGTGACCAGGTGTCCATTTTTTTTGGGATCATTGCTGGATTGCTCGGGTGTAGCTCCAAGGGGTTCTTGCACGGCCCAAGCTGGATCCTTTCAATAAATACCTTTTTATTCTTTTACTCTACCTAGTCTCTGTTTCCAGGTCAGCCTTTCTAGGCAACAGGGCAAGTTTTTTGTGTGCTGTGGTCAATGCCATCAGCAGAAGGACGCGAGTAGAACGTTTTCAATTATTAGTTGTACCATGAGTGGTCTTACTGACCCTCAGCTTTTACTCTGGCATCTCCTGTCTTGGTTTATCACCAGTCTTTGTTCCACCACCACCTCCTACAAGCGCCAAGGACTCTTAGAAGTCTCTTGTTGGAATAAATAACTTCATCTGCAGCAGTGTTTCAGGGCAGCCTCCCTCTCTGTCCCTTACACAGCTCTGCAGGGGGAACAGTGGGGGATTATTCCCAGCCCCTGAGCAGAGGGACGAAAACACCAAGCGTTACCTGGCGCCAGTGCAACATGTTTTTTAGGGATGTGGAATCAGGGTAGCGGGCCAGGTAGACATCAACGCGGCTCTGCAAGAAACCATTGGAGAGGTTTATTCTCTGCCCCCCAAAAAAATCCATGTCAGAAATAAAACTGAGCCTGTTCAGCAGCCACAGGAGCCTCACTCAGAGCTGTAGAGCTCCCTGCAGCAAGCTGACGAATGTCCATGGGAGGCTGGGCCATGGTAGGAATCTGCCCTGTTTCCAAGGCTCCATAGCTCGTGCTCAGGATCCTTTTGCAAAGACAAAGCTCAGCTCATGACAGTAGCTTTATATGTTGTTCCTAATATGTTCCCTTCTCAAAATATTAAGGAATTACACCTTTACTTGAGAAACCCCCACCCTGGTGCCTCCAGCCTGAATTTTTTTTACCAATCAAAGATTGGTGAAAGGCCATGGGGAGGCAGCAGATTGACAGCTCGGGCTCAGACAGGGAGGAAGTGGATCTCTTGAGAGGGAAGCTGGAGTGTACATACCACGTTCAAGCTGTTGGTAAACCCACCGGGCAGGTAAAAGACCAAAGAGCACAGGATTTTCAGCATGGGGTAGGTGCACATTCTGGAAATCACTTGCTTCAAGACCTCATCCTCATCAAAGACCACTGTGTGTCCTAAGATGAGCTGTGGAAGTCAGAGGGGTGTATCAGTGGGGTTCATGTTCTTTTTTGGCTCCAGGTGCTCCCCACCTCTTTGCTCAGCCCTGAAAGTTGCTGACAGATTTGCTGTGCTTTGTCATTTTGGTTTTTCAGGAATGGCCACAGCCCTGGAAGAGCTCTGACCTTCCTAGGAGAGGTTTCTCCTGAGAGAAGAGACTCAAAACCAATTCCTGTTAATAGTTCTCTGATTAAGGCTGGTCAGGAAGATTATTTACCTGCCCTCCAGACTCCCAGCACACACACAAACACCCAGAGCAGGGGGATAGAGGTGATGTACAAGCACTGCATGTCTCAGGTGACCTTCCCAGTCCCTCCTCCCCCTCACACCTCACATGTGGTGAGGACATACCTTAATCAGCCCCTCGGGAAGGTCAAACACCCTCACCAAGGGTGACTTCATGTTTGAGTTCACGGTGATGGGAGCCAAGGCGAAGAACATCTTGATTTTGCGATCCAGTTCAGGAATGGATGAGAAGGCAATGAAACCTGCGTGAGGGAGAAGGAAGCAGACCCTGCCCTGTTGTTTCTGGTGGACCTGTTGGCTTCCAGATGTGTGTGCCCATCAGAAGGCCCCTCAGAGGTGGCTCTAGCAGGTCGGGCTCTGGCAGCAATGAGATGCACCCAGTTTGGGGGCTGCCACTGCTCAAAACTCTTCTGTTAAAGCAATCACCTGCTCTTTCCCCTTTTGTTGTTTGGAAATGCCTGGACATTACCCTCCCTGACCAAGATTTTAGGAACACTCCCAGACTGGGGGTGCACAGCTGCTGTGACTCTGCCAGGTCTGCTCTCCTCCTCAGTACCTATGGTCGTGCCTTGGGAATAAGCCACGTAGTACAACTGCTCCTGCCCCGTTTTCTGCAGGATGTAGTTGATGGTCGCTGGAAGGTCATACATGGCCATCTCATGGAAGCTGCAGGGGAGACAGGCACATGACAAAATCACCCTTGCTGACCTTGCCATGGCTACTTGGGTGCAGGCAAGAGCCTTGGCAGGAACGGGCTACCCAGTTTCTGCCCACTGGCAGACGATGTGACTGTCAGAAGCACCCCTTCTCCAGCCTGCAGACACTGCTGAGGCTACCAGGGACCTGCCCACCCTCCAGTTTCATGGAAAAGACCTGTAAGCTGAGTATTGCTGCTGGTAGAATTCAAACTCTTTGTGTTTCCGTGACCAGCTGTTCCCCCGGCTGTTCCCGATCCAGACGTCATAGCCAGCGTCGGCAAGGATGAAGCCCAGGCTGGTGTTGGGCAAGTTGGTGACCCAGTTGCTTCCCTCCAACACCAGGCCATGCTGCAGGAGCACCACGGCTTTTGGATCTGGAGGAATAAGAGGAGGAATCATTTTCTCTGACCATGAGCAAAACTGATCATTCACATCTGGGTATTGCTTTGGCAGCTACCCCTGGGAAGTGACACCAGTGCAGGGACACTGTCACCTCTGTCCTCAGTCTCTCTGGGGAGGTGTTTTTGAAGAAGGCCAGGGCAGAGAGTGGAAATCTGTTGTTTTTTTACTCTTATTTTGCCATTTATGTAGGCATTTATGTACATGCTTCCCAGGGAAGGGACACACTGCCGAGAACTGGGCACCACGCCACCATTACTTTGAAACAGGGCTTTCAGTGCATAACAGGAAGATCCCAAAATGGTGAGAAGGCACTGAATTGGACACAGGAAGGATGCAAAACAGTGAGATTGGCGCCTGGTTTGGTTTCCTTTCCTGACTAATGGCTTTCTGCTGCTCTGCTGTCTGGTTTTGAGCTGAGGTAAAAAACTGGGGCAAGATTTCTCTGTCTCGTTCATTCTCCTTCCTCTTTGGGGCAAATCCTCTCAGAACAAGGTCAGCATGGTGGGCATCTGCATTTCTTCTCCTCCCAAGGCTATCTGCCTGACTTTTCCTACAGGGAAAGCAAAGCTGCTTCCTGGAGCACCCAGCCCATGGTGAGGTAGCCCAGCAAATCTCTCAGGGTGCCCAGGCCAGGCAGAGCTTCCTGTGGCACTTACAGGGACAGAACATGTTGGGTGCCTGTGCCTCTGCCTTGTGGGAGATGCTGAAGCTCTCTAGGTTGTCTCTGCCATGGGGGATCCTCTGCAGGGTGAGGTAATATCCATCGTCTGTCACCACCTCGTGCTCCTCATAGGGGTACCTGTGGTACTGCACAATTTCGCCCTGTAGGAAGGGAAGAACAGCATGGGACAGTGCCCAGGGAGGGTCTCTGTCCTGAGGGGTGGCAGGCATTGGCTGGGCAAAGCCATCGGTGCTGGTGGTGGCTCCAGGGGGAGGGTGGACTCAGGACCTCCCAATGTTCGTTCCACCAGCGCCACGGTGAGGTCATGACTTCAGCCAGATTTTTTGGCAGGTCTGGTGAAGAATTGTCACTTTTTGTGTTGCACTCACGAGCAGGGCAGCACAGACAGGCAAACTCTGACCCTGAGAGGGCTGTTGCCTAGAAAGGCTGACTTGGAAGTGGAGATTAGGTAGAGTAAAAGAATAAAAAGGTATTTATTGAAAGGATCCAGCTTGGGCCATGCAAGACCCCCTTGGGGCTACACCCAAGCAATCCAGCAATGGTCCTAAAATGGACACCTGGTCACAAGGTCTCACACTTTTATAGGTTTTGGTCCATCAGCATATTGGAGTTAATTGTCCAATTACAGCTTCAGGTTATGAAGCTCCATCCTCCTTGTTCCCTCTCTTCCTTCACTGTTCTTTACACTCTTGGGCCTCAAATTTGTCCTTGGTGCCAAGCTAGAAAGGAATTGTTTTCTCTCCCTACTGTGTGAAGAGAGCTTCCCAACCCTTAATATGAAACCCAGAACTACACATTGAAACAGCATCGAGTCTGAGAAAATATAAAAGCTAAAACTTAAGGCATCAGGGCTGTCTAACTTGGAACGAAGCCCCCCCCAGTAAATGCCTGCCATAAATCTCTGTGTACATAACAACAGGGAGGCAAATATCTAATAAAATCCTGGTGTCAATCCTCGATGAAGACAGACAGAGCCCGTGGGTCTTGCACAGATCATGACAGCAAAGGTAACTTGCACAACCAAGCAGGGAAAGAAGGGACTTACAACATCCATGGACACCTCGGGGTTTTCTTCTGACTTTGCAGCGACAAACATTAAACAAGAAATGATGAGGAACAGCCACGCCATGGTGCTCTGCAAAACATTGTCGTGAGGAGTGTGAGAGACTTTGCTGGTGCTGGCACAGAAACTGGGGGGAGTTCTCCTGATGTGCACTGCACTTCCATCAGGATACCAGCCTGACCCCTCAACAGGTGAAACAATTTTAAAACTGAAGTCCTCTAATTGGTTCTGGAAAAGGCTCATTTTGCTAATCTTGAACAAAGCCAGCGTCCAAATTCTGTCACATTTTAATCCCACATTCTCCCTCAGGCCCTCGTGTTCAGAAACATGCACAGGTACAGGTACCTCTGTATGTGCCCATGCAAACCTGGTTTTTGAGGGAGTTATTACAGATCATTCATTTAAAATAATATCTTGGATAGCTGGAAGAATACATTGTTTTGTTCCAATCCTAGCTGAACTAATGAGGAGTAAACCACCCAATTTTAAGTTGCAGGGCCCTGTTCTTAAGAAGAAATCAAATAATGTGGTTTGTTTGGGTTCTCCTTGTGGCTGAGAGAAACCCTGGGATACTCTTGGCTTGTTTTTGCAGACCTGAGGGAAATGCCACCTCAGGACACCCCTCTTCTTCCTGGGAAGGATTTTGGTGCCTGCTTCAGCTTGTTCCTACCACAAAACACCTCACTGCTATTTTATTTCACGGAAACAGAACCACAGAATGCTTTGGGTGGAAAGGGATCTTCAAAATCATCTTGTTCCAACCCCTCTGCCATGGGCAGACCCCTGCCATATAGGAACAGGCAAATTTGTTAGAAGTGACGAATTCACAGCAGAAATACTGCCTCAGCTACTCAGAGGAGTTCAACTGTGTGGAGCAATTTAGCAGGGATCTACCAAATCCTCACTGAACGCCAGCGGCCGTTGTCTTGTACGCACCCCATTGCTTCCCTGGTGAGACAGAGGAGATCTGGGAGCAGGTTTCTGTCCCTTCCTGTCTGCCCCTCGTCCTCCCCTTTCCCTTCTGGAGGAGCCGGCTCCCCGTGCCGCAGGAGCTGGTTTGGCAGCGGTGGAGAAAAACCACCTGCTCCCTCTGGTGTCCCCGGAGCGGGTCAGGGAGGAGGAGCAGCGCACCTGCACCCTGCACCTGGGGACACCCCTTGGCACCCTCCCGCTCGCAGCACCGGCCCAGGGTGGCTGTGCCAGCACCGAGGGACCCCATCTCCCACCTGGGGCACCAAGGGCTCCCCACCATCACTCCGAGCCCCCTGGGGTGCGATCAGGGGACAAGCCCCCTCACTGTGTCGCTTGGCTCCACCAGGCTCTGGACTCGTTATTTTAAGGGCGAGCCTTTAGAAAAAGCAAGGAGAGACTGAAGACATTTTTTTTTTGGTGTAGCGTCAGGAGAAGGGCATGCAAATTCCAGGGAAGAGCCGTGCCTGGGATGGCCCTTTCCTCTCAGCAGTCAGCTTGGAAAAATATTTCCTTTGTGAAATGGGAAATATCCCCTTCGTGAAATGGGAACTAGACCCTTTGTGAAATGGGAAATATTCCCTTTGTGAAATGTCCCTCATCTCGGCAGACCTGGAGAACCCCCGGCAACCCACAGGAGAGATGCAGCAAGGTGACACCTCTTCCACCAGCAGCACGGTCCTGACCCATCTCCAAACACTCTCTCTCCCCTCCCTGAGCCTCAGAGACATTCCTCTGGAGCCAGGACTCCCAGGGAAGCCCTGCTGGGTCTCCAGGTGCCTACAGCTATGTCCCGCTGTCCCCAGGGATGGCACCCAAGCAGGAGGGATTACCCGTCGCGGTGCAGGGGCGGCGGCAGAAGAGATGTGGGAGCCTTTGTCCCTGATGTCCCTCGAGCAGAAGGTCCCTGTTGCCTGTGCACGCTGCTCTCATGGGGCTGTTTATTCCCTCCGCGGATTCGGGAGCGCCAGGAGCTGCCACTCCCTCTGGTCCCTCCTCCTCCGAACGCGTAATTTACCTGAGGGCTGGAGTCTGCTCCGGCAGGAGACACCCTCCCTGCCTGAGCAGGCTTGGGAATGTTTCTGTGGCGCTGCACAAGAGCTGAGAGCTGGAACAAATTGGTTGTTTCCACCTGATGGAGTCACCTGGCATGGGCCATGACCTCTGTGAGTCCCTGGATGGGCAGCCTCTCCTCTCCACCTGCACGGGGACTGGCTCTGGTGCAAGGGGCTGCTTCTGGTGCCCTGGGTGCTGAGGGCTGAGTGGCACCAGCCTGGCTCAAAACTCCAATCCCACCAAACTACGGTGGGAAAACCATCCAAACTGCTTTTGGCTCTTCCCTCTGCCTCCTGGCATGGAATGAGCCTGAAAAGGCAGAACCTCCTAGTCCCAATTGTGACTTCAGGTGGTGCTCTATTAAAAAAAAAAAAAAAAAATCCATCCCTGGGGAGGGAAGAAGCTGTGCATGGAGACTTCACATCTTTCCGGGCTTCCCCTCTTGCCAGCTGGTGCTGCCTTTGGCCAGGAGCTGCCTGGGGCCTGAGGAGGTCCCTGCAGGGACAGGTCACACGAGCTGAAGGTGTCATTTTGGGTGCCTCTGTGGCCATCTCTGCACTCCTTGCCCAGGTGCCCACACTGCAGGCCCTGGTGCTGACTGGGCACCCCATGGCATCCTGCATCCCTCCTGCAGTCAACACCTGCCAGGACTGGTCCAGCCACGCTTGCTCAAATGCTTTGGAAAGCCTAAATAGCTCCACCTCTCTTTGGAGCTCTAATGACTGGGCTTCACCAAGGACTAGCTGGAGGCAGTGCCAGAAGCCCTCCCAGCTGGCTCACCCACAAACCAGCAGTGGCTCAGAGAAGAATCTGATTTTTCCCCTGCAGAGACAGGAAGAAAGGTGGAAAAACAGGATCAGGTATGCCCAGATGAGAAAAGGACCCGATTTTTATCCCAATTTTTTTTCCTGATTTGCTCATGCCTTAATAGGCTGTGCAGTGATTCATCCTGAGAGGCTCCCCACTAATGTGGCCCTAAACTTGATGCCAAGAGTGGCCATAGGAGCCTTTCTGATGTCCTGTCCCCAAAAGGAAGGCAAATTCTGTAGGTGCTGGGAGGAAGAGGGAGTGGCCCTTTTCTCATCTGGGCATACCCTTGCAGCCCCTTGCACCAGAGCCAGTCCCAGTGCAGGTGGAGAGGAGAGGCTGCCCATCCAGGGACTCACAGAGGTCATGGCCCATGCCAGGTGACTCCATCAGGTGGAAACAACCAATTTGTTCCAGCTCTCAGCTCTTGTGCAGTGCCACAGAAACATTCCCAAGCTTGCTCAGGCAGGGAGGGTGTCTACTGCTGGAGCAGACTCCAGCCTGGGATACATCATGTTTGTGCTGCTTTGCCGGGCTCAGAAGGGTGGTTCTGTTGCCTTGAAAAGCCACGCTGTTATCTCAGGCCCTCAACACCCCTCTGCAGCTCTGAGGGTGTCCCTGATAGGGGCCGAGGTTGGCCTACAGATCCCCAGAGGCTGCTGCCAGCTCGTGTCACCACAATGCCCTGGCTGTCTTTACTTTTCTTCTTCCTGCAGTTGTGGAGGAGCAGGAAGGGGGAGAATAAGCCCCTCCATGAATCCTCTGTGCTTTTCAGCTGATTATAAAGGTTTTTTGGCATTTCTTCTGTTGCAGAGCAGGTGGGATGTTCCTTTCAGTGCTGTTGAGTTTAATTTAGTGAGAAACTTGGCCTCAGGTTTCTCTGCTTTGTCAGCAATGGGATGTAAAGTCTGCTAGTGAAAAAATCCCACCCAACCCCAAAACCCCAGGCCACCTCTGTCTCTGGTTTGCTTTCCTCCTTTGTCACCAGGTGGCCAAGCAAGGTTCTGTTCTGAGCTCCCTCGCTACCTGATCATTTTACTGTTCCCATCACTAAACCCCTCCCCACCCTCCCTCTGGAGCTATTTTGCAAAACACCACAGGTCAGGGATGGAAAGAGCTCATTGGCTTCAAGGAGCAATGATTGTCCCTTGGGTGCTGGCCTGAGAGTGGCAGAGCAGGGAGGTGTGGCCGTGGCATTGCTGCTCCCAGCCCTGGACATGGATCTTCCCAGGCTCCCTTCCCACCCATGTGCCCCCTCAGTGTCTCTCAGCTCCTGCTTGGTGGGGAAAACATGTCCTGACTCCAGCTGTCCTGGTTGTGGGGCATGCACGTGCTGGTGAGGAGCTCACAAGTAGGACAGGATGAGAGGGACTTGTGCTAACAGGCTGAGAGGAATAGCAGAGAGCTCAAAGTTTTCTGGGTCTGCCAGGCAACCCACTATAATCTGAGCCTGTACAGCCAGTGCCTTGGAGCTGGGGGATCTCTCACAGCTCGGGGCCTGGCCCAAGGGCTGCCATGCTCACACATTTCAGGCTGTTTCCTTGAGGACAGCCAGGCTCTCTGTGCTGCAGCTGTGCCCGTGCCTCTGGGGCTGTCTCTGTGCCTCTCCAAACAGGACCTAGCCCCGGTGCCTCTGGGACCCCTTTGGGCAGGGGGAATAAGCCACTGGGTCTGGTTGAGCCAAGCCAGCGTCTCCTTGCACCTTGGCCTTGGCCTCCAGCCACCATCCCTGGGGTCACTCTGATGTGGGGGTGTCCCAGTAGTCCCTGGGAGCCCAAATCTGGGTTCTGCATTGAGAACATAGCCTGCCCAGTGCCAAGCAGAGGGGATAATCCCCTCCCAGGGCTTGCATGTACAACACATCTCCTCTGTCTTGAGTGGAGCCGGAGGGCCAGATATGGAGCCATCCTTCCCAAAAGTGGCCAAGCCTGTCCAGGAGGAGAGGATAAGGAGGTGGGGCAGGAGCTGGAGAAATAAGGAGGGAAGGCCTAGGAAGAGGCTGTGGGCTCTCAGCTTGTCCAGAGAGGCACAGAGGGAATTTTGGGAGAGAAAGGACCTCTGAAGCACCAAGAAAGGCTCGTCAGGCTTCCTGCAAGCCACTGAGGGAGATGAAGGTGAGCCTGGAGGTTAGAAGCTACTTGGATCATAGGGATCAAAGGCAGACCTGGCCTAACCCCTGCTGCCTGATGTGGGGAGTGTCTCTGCCCACATCCTGGTGGGATCTGGCTTTGCTGCACCTGGGGCACTCTGGGGAGAAGGAGAAGGTCTGTGCAGCTGTTTGCAGAGCTCTGTGCATCTCAGCAGCCTCCTTCCTGGTGGTAGCAAGGGACACTGGGGATGGTGTGAGCACTGCAGGGAATCACAGCCTGTGAGCTGGGCTAGGGACAGGCAGGTTTTGGGGAACATTCCCCCAGCCACTGGGCTCCAGGATGGTGGGAAGGAGCACGTGGCCTCGGGGGATCACTAGAATAATGTTAAATACCCAAGCTGTAGTCGTAGGGAAGCTGAGGGAGAAGACTCTCATCATTTCTGCTGGTGGAGACTGTCCCTAGGTCAGCTTGAAGACTAAGCCTACTTTGTTCTCTGGCACTTCTCAGCATGGTTTTTGCTCTCTTTTCTCAAAGGAATGTCCAGGTTTGCCTGGTCAGGTCCGTGTCTGGTGCTGCCTGAAGGGTCACGCAGGGCAGGGAACTCCTAACCCAGCATTTTGCCACCTCTCTGTAGCTGTTACCAGACCCGCCTCCTTCCTCCAGGGCCTTGGCTAGGTGTGGGGAACAGCACCCAAAGGCCCCAAATAATTAGTAGCGCTCTTGCAAAGTGCCTCTTCCTGCTCTTTCATGCCAGCATTTTAATCCAGGAAAAAGCCCAAACAATAATTCTGCTGGTGAAAACTATAACAAATGTGTGTCTATCCAAGCCAGAGGTATTTTGCACTGACAGAGGAAATATTTTGCTCAGCAGTGATACCACCCCGAACCAGGGTGAGCAGGAGGCTGGGATGGAGATGGACACCCCAAAGGTCCCTTCCCACCACCGCTGCTCTTCTGGCAGGAGGAGAGGAGATGGGGCCAGAAAATGTGGTTAAAGGGGCCCATGGACTCAGAGCCATCTTGGAGGGCTGATTGTCACCCCTGCCCATGGGAGATTTGCTTTGCACCCTTTGGATTTCCACTCTCAGGATGCCCACACTGACAAAATTCAATCAGTGTCACAAGTAAGTGGCATTTCTTCCTCCTTTCCTGGGTGAGATTTGCCCCTTTCTTTTCAACCCAGGCATGGTCCCTGAGACTGGTGCTGACATGCAGAGCTGACACATGTTACCAACAAGTGCCTACACCTGGAAAGCCAGGATGAGCAGCCAAGGACCTGTCTGGCAACCCCAGAACACAGGCAAAGCAGCTGGAATCCCTCTGCCAAGGAATGCCAAAAATGCCGCTCCCAGCTGGAGGACACCACAAGACCTATGTGTTCCCAAACTTTAGGATGTGGCTCTTTGCTGCTTAGCTCCCTGGGGTTTGGGATTGCAGTGCTTGAATCACTGGGTTGTGTGGCTGGGGAGGGAGTGGGCTTCCTGATGTTGATGGACAAGTCCCAGTCTCTCTGGGTGTCTTTATAAGCCAAGAAGATTGGTTCCCTCAGTGCCACCACCCTCGCCAACTGCACGGAGGGCTTGAAGCAGCAGGTCAGGTTGATATTCTCCTGCTCTCCTTCTAGCTCAGGCTATTGCTGAAAGAAAGGATCTCAGCTGAGTCAAGAGGCATTATTATCACTCCAGCTGTGCATTTTATGCATGGTGAACTTGGTGGTTAGACATTTTCCTGGGTCCTCATCCATTTTGCCTCTGTGAAAGGGATGGGGTGCAGGAGCTTGATTGCATTACCCAGGGCTGGTGCCTGGGCAGCAACAGCTTTGAGGACAAGCAGGGACCACCTCTGCTTTCCTCCAGCCTGGGTGCCCATGCTCAGGGACTCACAGTCCTGAGTTTGGTTTGGGTTTGGATGTTGGGCAGTTTGGGTTTGGATGGTGAGATGTGTTGCCAGCAGGGGATGGGCACTCAGGGCTGGAGGAGCTGACCCTGCCTGGCTGAGCAGAGTCGGCAGGTCCCCTTTGAGGCACTGGGCTGGCCTCACCTCCTCCAGGGAATGCTCTGGACTGTGCTGGTCACCTGGGGATGGACACAACTCTGACAAATCCTGTGTGACCCCAGGACTGGGTGCAGGAAGTGGGGACTGTCATTTTGGCTGCTCTTTCTGCATTCTTACCCTCTTTCCACACCCCGGCTCAGGAGTCTTTTTGTGTTTGCTGAATGCCACAGGAATGCACAGGGACTAATCCTTCCCTCTCTGCCACATCTTGGGATACCAGAAGGAGCTGCTTCTGTCACTGCTGAACGCTGGCTGCCAGTGCTCTGTCTGACATCTGTGGGCTGTGTGGCACAGCTTGGCCACCATGGTGTGCCACTATGACATCTGGGTGACACTGGGGTGGGCAGCAGAGCCTTGGGCATGGAGGTGACCTCCAGCATGGGGGAGATCCCAGTGCCACACCTCAGGAGGTGGGAGTGGGGTGGTGAGAGGAGGAAACTCTCATCACAAAATGTGCAGGAATCAGAAAGGTTCAGAAACCAAAGGCTTGTGTGTGGGCTGTTGCTGGCCATGGAGCTGTGGAGGGTCCCCTTGCACGTGGTGAAGTGCAGGGTTGGGTACAGATCTAAGGGAGATGGGGGCAGAATTTGACAGGGATTTGATGCCTCTCTGGACAGGGGATATATCCTCAAGGGGAAGAAGCTCTTTCCTAAGTGACAAGCTCAACCAGAGGATGCAATTGGTGTGAAACTCCTGTGGGTTTAGCAACAAGAAAACAGGACTGAGGATCACTTTGTTCTATCTGGCATCTCCTGATTCCTGAGCAGGCGTGGCTTCTCCATCCCTTGTAAGCCACAGTGCTCACTGAGGTGGTTATTTCAGCAATTGGTCAGTCTCTGATGTCCACAGGCATGGCCTGCAATGTCTTGCCTGTGTCTGTGTGCAACTAAGCCATCCCTTGTAAGCCACAGTGCTCACTGAGGTGGTTATTTCAGCAATTGGTCAGTCTCTGATGTCCACAGGCATGGCCTGCAATGTCTTGCCTGTGTCTGTGTGCAACTAAGCTGGGTGAGGAGCTGGCCACTGCAGCTCCTGCCTTCCTGCTTCCTTTATATGTTCATTCTGATGCCTTAAGTTTTAGCTTTTATATTTTTCAGATTCTGGGCTGGTTTAGTCTGTAGTTCTGGCCTTCATATGAAGGGTTGGGAAGCTCTCTTCACAGAGTAGGGAGACAAAACAATTCCTTTCTAGCTTGGCACCAAGGACAAATTTGAGGCCCAAGAGTGTAAACAACAGTGAAGGAAGAGAGGGAACAAGGAGGATGGAGCTTCATAACCTGAGGCTATAATTGGA
Source organism: Phainopepla nitens (assembly GCA_013400175.1). Classification (NCBI taxonomy): domain Eukaryota; kingdom Metazoa; phylum Chordata; class Aves; order Passeriformes; family Bombycillidae; genus Phainopepla; species Phainopepla nitens. The sequence continues at coordinate 32,817 of VXBQ01009308.1, forward strand.
CAATTAACTCCAATGTGCTGGTGGACCAAAACCTATAAAAGTGTGAGGCCTCGTGACCGGGGATCCATTTTGTGCCCATTTGTGGGTTTGACTTGGGTGCAGCCCCAGTGGGGTTCCTGCACTGCCCAAGCTGGATCCTTTCAATAAATATCTTTTATCCTTTTATTCTACCTACTGTCTGTTTCCAGGTCAGCCTTTCCAGGCATCAATTCCACACTCAGGTTGAAGGGCTACAGGACTAAAAGCACCTAAAAGTGGTGATTTACACTGAGTCCAGCCTGCAGTTGTGGCCAGTGGGGTTGGGCATCTGGGCAGGACAAAGAGAGACCAGGTTTAGCCATGTGGTTTGTCTATGGGATCAATAAGCAGTCCAACCTCTCCTTCCCTCAGCCACCCCAGCAGTTTAATCCCAGGACATCCCTTCTCACCTGCATGTGGAGATAGAGGCACTGAGGTGCCGGTGGTGGGCTTGAACACAGAGCAGGGCTTCAGCTGGCAGTTTGTTTTCTGGTGTGAGAGGGAGTTTTTGCTGTGGCCCACACGGTGCTCTGCAGTGTGTGGGTGTTGCCATTTTCCTGAGCAGCCCAGGAAAGCTTTTTCTGCAGTAAGGCTACTGGGAAAATACACTCTGGGATGCAGGGAGCCATCTTTATCTCCTGCAACAGGATCATCAGGAAACGGCTGGATCTATCTTTGAGTCTGGAATGCCTTGGGCTGGGTGCCGTGGGTGGCAGGGCAATTCAGGAGCACCTGGCAAGGAGCTGTAAAGCATGCAAGGCAGGGATGGAGCAGGGAAGCTCCTGCAAGATGGAGCTCTGATATAACCCCTCCTGTTTGGGGTAGGATTCTTCCCCTGAAATGCTTTCCCTGAAAGCCTGAGGATTTCCCTGAAAGTACCCTGATGCTTGTCCCACACTGCAATTACAGTAGGACTAGATGAGAATGGTCAGCAAGAGAGGCTTGAGGTGGGTTCCAAACTACACAAGGGGTTGTAGACACCTGCTCTCCGCGGTAGCGTCAGGCTCTGGCTGTGCTGCCACACTGCTCGGGCTGCACAGTGTTCCGTGTGCCCCTGGAGCACCCACAGCCCTGCTCATCCAGCCTCGTTTTCCCCCAGGTGCTGCAGACAGCTGAGATGTGGCTGCTGCTGGTGGCCCTGTGCCTGGCCCAGGGGCTGGAAGATGCCATCCCGGGTGCTGAAATGTTCTATAACCCTGAGACGTTCATGAACATTGTAAGTGCTGGAGGGGCACCACACTTCCCCATGGGTATGCCCGAAGTCCTTCCCAAGGGACCAGCTCCACTCACCCCTTCCCTGCATCTGCACCTGACCTCTTTGTGGGGCTTAGGGCATCAAAAAATCTTCCATATTTACATTGCTGTCTCTCTCTTCACGCCCTCAGCTGGCACTTGGCCTCTCCCTGCTCTTACTCTAATTCTTTTGGGTGGAGGTGACACCAGGGAACGTAGGTGGCAGGAGTGGGGGAAGCAGCTGAGGCAGGTACAGGGTGCTGGGTCACCTTCTGCCCTCACACCATTGTCCCTGCAGAGTCAGAAGATCCTTTTCCACGAGTATCCCAGTGAGGAGTATGAAGTGGTGACAGAGGATGGCTACTTCCTGAGCCTCAACCGGATTCCCCATGGCAAGGAGGATGCTGGGCTCTCAGGTGGGCTCAGCCTTGCTGAGGGGGGCACCAGCTGGGACCCTGGCCCCTGCCTAGGTGCAAGAGGAAACAGTGGCTCTGCCTTCAGGCATGGTTTGGGCAGCTGGGAGAGGGATGAGGAGTTTCTTCCTGGTTGCCTTGAGCTGTCCCTGGGGATTCAGGAGCTCAGCATTGTGTTCTGCTGCCCCTGAGACGGGGCAGCAAGACCCAGCAAAGCCCCAGTGGCTCTTTCCCTGCAGCAAACCCCTGCTCCAAAGTCCAGGCTCAGGGTCTGGGATAGCAAAAGCTCCCCAAACACAAAAAAGCACCAGCATAACCAGGGAAATAACGGGAGAAGGGAACGTTTAATGTGCAGCCTGCAGAAAACAATATCAAGACTTACAGGGGTGTTTTATTTCCATAAGGGAAAGGTGCCTTCTTCTGCCAACTACCTAATATCTCCTGTTTCAGGACCCAGGACCCCCGTGCTGATTGTGCATGGGTTTTGTCTGGATGGTGGTGACTGGGTGGACAATCTCCCCAACAACAGCCTGGCCTTCATCCTGGCAGATGCAGGATACGACGTCTGGATCGGGAACAACCGGGGCAACAGCTGGTCCCGCCGGCACCGCAGCCTGTCCATCGACTCTGAGGAGTTCTGGGATTTCAGGTCAGGGCTGGGGTGCAGGGCTGTCAGCCCTGAGCCTCCATGGGAGGCTGGGAGGTGGGAATCTCCTCCAGGCTCTCCCTCTGCCTTGCAGCTTCCACGAGATGGCCATGTACGACCTCCCGGCCATGGTGGGATTCATCCTGACGCAGACTGAGCAGGAGCAGCTGTTCTATGTTGGCCACGCTCAGGGCAGCAGCCTGGGTGAGTGAGGAGGTGGGGAGAGGGCGGTGGGTGGGAGCAGGGCATGGGGTTGCTGTGGGAAAGTGATGCCTGGGAAGCCTGACCTGGAAACAGAGTCTTGGTAGAATAAAAGAAGAAAATGGTATTTATTGAAGGGTCCAGCTTGGGCAGTGCAGAAACCCCGCCGGGGCTACACCCAAGTCAAACCCACAAATGGGCACAAAATGGATCCCCAGTCACGAGGCCTCACACTTTTACAGGATTTGGTCCATCAGCATATTGGAGTTAATTGTCCAATTACAGCTTCAGGTTATGAAGCTCCATCCTCCTTGTTCTCTCTCTTTCTTCACTGTTCTTTAGACTCTTGGGCCTAAAATTTGTCCTTGGTGCCAAGCTAGAAAGGAATTGTTTTGTCTCCCTACTCTGTGAAGAGAGCTTATCAACCGTAACTACACACTAAAGTAGCCCAGAATCTGAAAAATATAAAAGCTAAAACTTAAAGCATAACAAGAGGCATCAATATCCATCCCAAACTGGACACTGCTGGGCGCAGGGCTGCACTGGCTGCTGTCCCTGCATGGGAGGGGTTTGCCACGTCCTGCCCACCTATCCTGGGCTGTGCTGGCATTCAGGAGCGTTTTTTGTTCAAACCCTGCATCTCAATCACAGGGTGTGGGGTGAGCTGGGGTTTGTGTTGTGATCTCATGCTGCTTTTCAGGTTTCATAGCGTTTTCCAGCTTGCCACATCTGGCCAGGAAAATCAAACTCTTCTTTGCCCTGGCTCCTGTGTACACCTTCTACCGTGTTCGGAGCCCTGCGTTAAAGCTTGCCTTTCTACCAGACCTGCTGCTCAAGGTACAGGAGGTGTTTGTGGGTTGTTGCTCCCAAAATCCAGGGACTTTTGGCAACTCCTGCCCCCTGCACTGTCACTGTGCAATGATCATACACCTGTGGCGGGCGTTGGAGTTCCTAACATCATTCCTGACATTTCCTCATGCTCTTGCAGGAAATATTTGGAACCAGAGAGCTGGTTCTGCTGCCGAGGAAGGAGAAGCTGCTCCTGGTTGAGAGATGTAGCAGCCCACTGCCAAATGAAATGTGTATCAACATCATCTTCCTCGTCGGAGGGTTCAACAGGGAGAACCTGAACATGGTGGGTGCACCAGGCTCTCAGTCCAGGTCACAGCCCTCTCTGGTTTTCCCGGACACCTGGAGATAGTTAATGAGACACAACAATGAGTGTAAACCCCCAAGATTATTATTTGGAGATTTCCTGCAGTGGTGTGGGGGTGTTAAACCTAATGGAGCCTTTGGTAAGAGGGAATCACTTGTGGTCTCATTTCTTAGAGAAACTGTTGCCTCATTTTTGGCTGACACACAACAAGTTTACGGAAGAAAATAACCAAAGAATGACTGGACCAGTTGTATTTCCATTTTAAGATATTGATTAAGTGGCTTACCTTTGAAAACTGCTTCTAGCCCTGAGCAGAATAAAGCTGCTGAAGAGTAAAGAGTGTATAACTTTTATATCACAGTTATAAGACAGAATGTTTCAGGGTTTTTTGCCTAGATGGATTTTCATCCTTCCCAACACACTTATAAAATACTTTCTTTTTCTTGTAGAGCCGAGTGGATGTGTACCTATCTCATTTTCCAGACTATACATCAGTAAAAAATCTTCTGCATTGGGGACAGGTAGACACTCTGATTTTATAACTACTTTAATTTTTCTTTCTTTTAATCTGTGAACATGGTATTTTCAAATGCTGCTTCATTCACCCTGGAAACAGGTAAAGGAGGTAGAATCAAAGCCAAGACATAAAAGGGATTTTTAATCTGCTGAACCAAAGTGTCTCAAAAGCCAGCGCTGTCCAGGGGGGGCTGATCCAGGGTATTACCTGGATTAACCCTTTGCCTCTGCCTTCCAGACTGCAAAAACTGGGGAGTTCAGACAGTTTGACTATGGGCCGAGAAACATGGAGAAGTACAACAAGGTAGGATTGGGATGAGGGATCACACCCCAGCCATCAGAGCCCCCAGATAACGGGAGACTGGAGATCACAGCCCAGCCATCAGAGCCCCTGGATAACAGGAGACTGGGGATCACAGCCCAGCCATCAGAGCCCCCAGATAACAGGAGACTGGGGATCACAGCCCAGCCATCAGAGCCCCCGGATAACAGGAGACTGGGGATCACAGCCCAGCCATCAGAGCCCCCGGATAACAGGAGACTGGGGATCACAGCCCAGCCATCAGAGCCCCTGATAACAGGAGACTGGGGATCACAGCCCAGCCATCAGAGGCCCCAGACAACAGGAGTGCTTTCTCCCTTCCAGCTGACGCCGCCCTATTACCCGATCGAAGCCATGAGGGTGCCGGTGGCCCTATGGAGCGGGGGGCACGACTGGATCACTCCCCCTGTGGAGACCGAGCGTTTGCTGGCCCACCTCACCAACGTTGTGCACCATGAGCACTTCCCCGACTGGAACCACTTTGACCACCACTGGGGCCTGAACGCCCCGCAACGCATGTACAGGCGGATGGTGGCCCTGATGGAGGAGAGCCCATGAATCCACCCATGAATCCATCTGTGAATCCATCCATGAACCCATCTGTGAATCCAGGAGTTCATCCATGAATTTGTCTATGAATCCATTAATCCATCCAAAAATCCATCTATGAATCCACCCATGTGCTGCCCCAGGATGGAGGAGACGCCTATTCCCACGTGCCTTGGGGCACGGGGTTTGTGCGAGGGATGCCCTGCTTAAAAATGTCTCCTGCCCCCCTGTTCCACACTGATTTAAGGCTTTTAAATGCAATGCTGGGATTTCTGCCCACCCTCTGTGTCTGTAGAGATTGCAATAAAGTCTTGCATCACAGCCAAGCTCCAGCCCTCAGCTTGTTGGGCTTGCTGGATTTGCAGGAGATCTGCTGTGTTGGGGTTTTTTTTCAGCTCTTGCAGGCTCAGAGCAATCCAAGAGTGAAATTTTACTCCAGGAATTGAGCACGTGCTGTGGTTTTTGGGTTTAGGCACAGGAGGGTAGGAAAGTGACATTGTGACAGTCACTGGTGGGAAGAGGCCACATCTGGCCCAGGGGACTCTGAGCTGGACACAGCTGGCAAAGGGCAGAGAAATAGGAGATTCTCCTCACCAGATCCTGCTCACTGCACAAAGTGAAGCTCAAAAACTGGTGATGAAATGTGCAAGGAGAGGCTGAGCCCTTTCTCACCTCACAAATCCACTCAGCTATCCCTCTCCAATCACATGGTTTCTTGCCAAGCTTTTCTTGCTCATCCTGTTCAGCTCCTTACTGTTGAAATGAAAAAGAAAGTCATGACTAGAGGAATAAATCTCAGCCACTCTGTTTGCTCTGGAGGGGTTAACTTGTTACTGACTCTCTGGAATCAAAGCTGCAATATTTTTTTCCTACATTTGTGCTGCATTAAACAGGGAGGAATTGGTAATGCTGTGAATTAGTTTCAGGTTCTGGGGACATCTGACAAAGCTTAGCATCTCTCTGAATTCCACCTGATCAGCAGGACTACTCAGAGAAAACCCCTGCAATCATGAAAGCCATTCATCTGCCAGCTTGTAGGAGCAGAGCAGCCCAGTACCAGGATAGTTGAGTCCTCTGCATGTGCCTTTCACCTTTGCCAGGGATGGGAATGGCAGAGTATTGCCAGAAGCTGGCACCAGAAAGATCACCTGCATCAACAGGGCATCCTTGGTGTGACTCAGTTACTAGGACTGAGCAATTTCTATCTTGTCAGCAACTCCAGGACTCTGGAGAAAAAAACCTCAGTGTGAAAATCTGACCAGGTGGATGATGAGAAACAGCAACTCAAGGTTTTCCAAGGAACAGACACCAGCACCTCCCCACCTCCCTGATGACTGCCCAGCCAGCAGAGCCATTCATCAGGTGTGGTGGGCATGCTTGTGCTCAGCGTAGCAGCCCCCATTGCATGGGATTCATTTATTCTGTTGATTGGACATTATTTATGACAGACCCATCTCTGTATTACATGTGCTGACCAGCAGTTGTTTGTAGAGTTGTGCAGGATTCTGCCTGCAAGTCCCTGCACGTGGCAGAAGACATCCACAGCAGAAGGTTTTAGGACCTCCGATCCAAAGAAAATAAAAATGCTGGTCTGGGCGGATTAAAACTCAGTGGGATTAATTTGCAACCTCTGCATCCCCCGCCTTTTAATAGAGAGATAAATATGTTTAAAGGATAAAGCATTGCTCTCTAACCCAAACTGACGTCAGCTGAGCAGCTTGTGGGGCTGCAAAGCTGGGCTCAAAGCATCAATCCTCGTAAAGGAAAGCATCTGGTGGTGACACCAGCACCAGCCACACTGAGATCTCTGCACAGCACTGAGCCCAGCTCAGGCTCTGCAAGGATATTCCAACCCCTGACCTGCTTCTGAAGAGGGAAAGGAGAAGGATCCCCATAGAAATTAGTCTGTCAATAGATTGCCTAAGAACAGGGTGACAAAAGTAAGGAATTGGCACACAGGATTGGAGGCTGCTGCCAGGGATTTGCAACACAATGCTGAGGCTGATGAGGGTGGATCACATCTGTGTTTAAGGGTGCTGTCTGTTTTTCAGACAGCACACTTCAAGTACCTTTTCCAAGTGAAAGAAAGCCAGGCTCCTGTTATTCCAGCCACAAAACTGTGAGGACCTGGAGTCCTGACCACTATTTTCTATTGCTTCCCAATCCTTTCACAAAAGCATCAACCTGCTCACCGGATCAGAGAAGCTCAGCAGCCAAGGGCCAGCAGGCCTGGCGGTCACTGGTGCCACATCCTAATTCTTAACCCTTCCCAGGAGCCCACAAGCCTCGTGGCAAAAGGCTGTTTATTTATTGGGCCTTTTATCTGGGGGCATGTTTGCCTGCCAGCCAAAGGACAAGGGAAACCCTGACTGCTAATTTGGAATTTTTGGTCTGCACTGTGTTTCCCAGCTGCTTGAGTGACCACTGGGAGCAGAGGCAGGGAATGCTGTGTCACCCTAACCCTAACCCCTAATTCTTAACCCTAACCCCTAATCCCTAACCCTAAACCCTAACCCCTAAAACTAATCTAATCACCCCTTGGGGTCTCTCCCCTGTACCCTCCTGACCCCAGGGGATGATCTGGGGGTTCTTTACTCATTTATTTCTGCACCTTCTGGGTCCTGCCATGCGCCATGAGTCTCATCTGCAAATGTCTCCTGCTGCTGGCAGCTGATTTATTTGCATTTCAGCCCGGATTTGGGTCACAGCTTTGTTTCAGGGTTTTGAAAGGGAAAGAAAATATTTAGGCACAGCAAAAGGAGACAAAGCGATCAAGGAAAAGCCCTTTTGTCCCCATGCTGCATTTTTAAGTGGTTTGTTTTTTTTTTTGGCTTTGGGCAAATTGTTTCTGCAGAACAGGAAAGAGACTTAAAAAAAAAAAAAGGAGATGTGTTTAAAGAGGATTAACTTTAGCAAAAATTTGTACTACAGGAAGACACTTAGAGAATCTCTTAAAGACAGAAAAGCAAACAATATCCAAATCCAATAATCTGATAAAATTTACAAGCAACTTTCTTAGTAGAGAGAAGAGTATTTACTGGAAATGGACTGTCTTGAACAAACTGAATAAACATATTAGGTGAAGAGCATCACCTAGAAAGACAATTTTACAGAAAGCTTCTTGGAATGAGGCAGAAGCCCCATACTTAGGAGGAGAACAGGTGAAAAAAGAACTAAATCATGAATTATTTACTGCAACCAACGTGGCTCCGTGTTACGCCAGGAAACTGTAGCGAAGGCAAACTTCTTTTCATAAATAAATGTCATTAAATTTTCATTTTGCTTGCTGGCTCTGCCCTTGAAGAGGAGAAAGGCTCAGGACAGGATGGTGAGGGAAGCAGCAGCAAAACAAACACGTCATGGCTCGACAGACTGAAAATCTGACCATATTCCAGTGCATAAATTTGAGGAATTTCTCCATGAAATATTGATTTGCCTCACAGCTGGATTCTCCCTCCCTGAAAGAAGCTGATTCTTCTGGTGGTTGCACCAATGACACATTAATTGAGATTTTCTGGGATTTTGGCTGACAGAAACAAAACAGCCACATTTTTTATTGCTGTAAAATAACTGCCTTTCCTTCAGGCTAAAGAAAATGATCATCAACAAATCATGACACCTCTGAGATCACCACTCAATCTTATTACCAAAACCTCTCAGATAAACCCTAAGACACAGGCACTTTGTGAATACCCTAAGCCCCTTTTTATTTGGATTGTACACATTCTGCACCAGAATCACACACTGGACTGCGTGATTTCTCACCTCTCAGTCACTGAAAGAAAAAAAAAATAGCCCAAACCCAGCCACATTAAAAATGTGATTAATTACAATTTTTATTGAATTAAAAACCACTAGTACTGTTTTTTTCTCTAGGGAGATGTCCTTCCGGTACCTGAAGGGAGAAGGATGGAAAAAATCTATTTACAAGGGCCTGGAGGGACAGGACAAGGGGGAATGGCTTCAAACTGGAAGAAAGTAAGGTCAAAAGGAAGTACTGGGAAGGAATTGTTCCCTGAGAAGGTGGGGAGGCCCTGGCACAGGATGCCCAGAACAGCTGTGGCTGCCCCTGGATCCCAGGAAATGTCCATAGCCAGGCTGGATGGGGCTTGGAGCAGCCTGGGATGGTGGAAGGTGGATGGGCTTTAAGGTCCCTTCCCACCCAAACCATTCTGGGATCCTAATTCTGATGTTTTTCACCAGAGATCTGTTGGATTTCTTCCTGATCCACCTTGATGGTTTTGAGCATAACAGTGCCAGACCTGAGAAAGCAACAATGAGCTTTTTGTCACTGATGAAGATACAAAAAAAAGAAAAAAAGAAAAAGAAGGAAAGAAACTGGAAAAAAAAAGGCAATGCAGTGCCAGCCAGGAATAGCAGGAAGGCTCCTCTCCCCATCCTGTGACTGCTCCAGTTAAAAGCAGAACATTTTAACCAACTATAGTCAGGTGGTCCAAATAGACAGAAATTTCAAAATCCTCTAGAGACAGCACTAATTTTATGAGAAAAAACAGAAAAAAAAAATCATGTCAAGTAAAACTAGCGTCTTTAGGGATGCTTCTTCATGATGTCAAGGATCTCCCGGTACAAAACCTCGACGGCGTCGAGGCCCAGCACGAAATCCAGGTGGTTCCAGTGGGGAATCATCTTGTGGTGGAGCAGGTTCTTGACCTGGGGCAGGAGCCGGGCGGTGTCCCGGGGGTCAGCCAGGGAGTCTAGCCCCGCGTTCCACATGGCTGTGGGCACCTCCATGTCCCTCACGTCGTAGAACGGTGCCCCCGTCTGAGGAGAAGCAAAAGTGGTTTCACACAGGGGAGGTGCTGCTGGAATTTTGTGTGTAACACAAAACAATGTGTACATTGTGAACTGTGCCCCGTGTGAGGGGAAATGCTGCTCTGTGGGAATGGAGGGAAATAAAAACGGGTAGTCCTTTCTTCTAGACAGAAGAGAAACTTCAGTGGAGATCAGCATAGCCTCATGTGCTATTATAAGAATATAATTGTTATATATAATATGATACGATATAATATGATATGATATAATATAATATGATATGATATGATATGATATAATATAATATAATATAATATAATATAATATAATATAATATAATATAATATAATATAATATAATAT
>VXBQ01009309.1:0-32237 GCA_013400175.1 Phainopepla nitens
AGCTCTACTAACATCTACCCCTACTTTAACCTACAGAATTTAACTGTACTAATTCTCCTTCTTCTGCTCCGCAAGTCCTTGAGGCAGCAGCTACAATGGCACCTCAGTCATGAGCCTCCCGGCCCTCCAGCAGATGGACACCACCACTGAGCTTGGTGTCATCTGCAGAGTGACTGAGGGGGCCCTCCATCGTCTTGTCCAGGTCCTTCACGAAGATGTCCATGGCATGGTCAGGGTTACTGGGAGCAGAATAACCCTGAGCTGCTTTGGGTGTTGCTTTGGCTCCGTGGGTGTTGTGTCAGTGGCAGCGTGGAGCCGTGCTGGGATGGCCCCTACGAGCGGAGCACTGGAACGAGGCTCCCGAAGGCCCTGGGCAGAGCCCTGAGTGCCCTCCTGAAGGGGGACAGCCGCCGCACAGGGACAGCTGCAGCTGAGTGCAGCCCTTGCAGGCGCTCAAACGTGCGCCTGGCCCCCTGCAGCAACTGCTCCTCCCGCCAAGTGGCCCCCATGGCAGCCTCCAGTTCCCTGAAACCCTGCCCTGCCTCTTCCATTTGGGACAGGCTTTGTTCTTCTGACTCCGTGCCTGTGCCCATGTGGAAGAGCAGGGGTTTCATGTGATATGGGCAGGTCAGGGCTTCCTGTGGCTGATCCACACCATCCTCTGTGGGCGTGCAGACTTCAGAGCCCCAGCTCTCTGCACAGGACTCACATGGGGCGTGCTCTTCCATGCTGCTGCACGTCATCCATGAGAGAGACCATGAGGTGCTCTCTTCCTCCTCAGTCTGGCCTGGGTCTTGGTCTTCTGCCCAAGCCTGGCATGGCAGGGGCCTTAAGCCTACCGCTTCCCTGGGCAGCCTGGTTATCTCTGTGTCCTCTGGCCATGGGTCAGACAGTAGGGACCCTGAGTCGCTCTCCTGCTCAGGGCTCCTGCTCAGCTCTGTGTCTGCTGCCCACTCTGTGCATGGGCCAGATCTGAGCTCCTTGCAGCAGGACCCCTCCTTGCCCTGGAGTGCCCTCACTGCTGGCCCTGTCCACTGCCAGAGAACTTCCTGCTGGCTGGGCAATGGGCTGGGGGTACAGCAGGGGCTGTGCGGGGCCGCTGCCCGGCTCTCTGCTGCAGCCACCTGCACACCAGAGGCAGCAGAAGCTGCTGTCCCTGTCACCTCTTGTGCCTGGGCAGTGGCCCTCACGTGCTGCTCCTCATGCTCTGGAGCTCCAGCCAAGGCAGCAAGAGATGTGCAGGGCAGGTCGGTGTCTGCCTCTTCTGCCTCCAGAGAGCAGGGATCCACCTTGATGGCCGTGTAGAGGGGGTTGACCCAGAGGCTGTGGATGGTGATGTCCTCTTCCTCCTCTTGCCACCTCTCTTCAGCCTTGCTGTCTTCCCCATGGGACACTGATTGATCTGCATCTTGGGGAAACAGCTTTCGGAGCTCTCCTGGGCCACTGTCCTGGGCAGGAGATGGGCAGGGCAGGTCAGCGTCTGCCTCTTCTGACTCCAGCGAGCAGGGATCTGCCATGAGTGCCGGGCACAGGGGGTTGACCCAGATGGTGCGGATGCTGCTGTCGTTCGTCTTCTTCAGGAACCACTCCTGGGCCTTGCTGTCTTCCCCATTGGACACTGATGGATCTATGTCTTCAAGGATCTCATTAGCATCACAAGCACTGAACTCAGAGAGGCTCTCTTCCCCGTCACTCCCGGCTTGGGCAGCGTTGGACCCTTGCTGCTCCTCATTCCACAGCTCTAGGAAGAGTGCCACTGCTGCTGGCCCTGCCCACAGCTGTTCCAGCTGGGAGGGCGAGGGGCTGGGAATGCGGCAGGCCTCTAACGGGTACGGCCCTGCGGGCTTTGTCCTCTTGGGATGGGTTTTGCTGGGCTCAGCTGGGCACGGCCGGAGCTTCCAGTGCTCGTCCCATGCCTCGCGTGTGAGGGGCCTGGGGGGCCTCTCTTCCGCAGTGCTCCGTATTCGCTGCCTGGTGCGTTGCTGGGGCGTTGTGTGGAGCAGCCGATCTTCCTCCAGCTTGGGCAAGGGCTGCTCCTCATTTCCGGGCATTGGCAGGACAGCCCCCACCTGTGCCCCTGCCCCCTGGCCAGCGACAGCTTCCAGCGGGCCGGGCGAGGGGCTGGGGGTGCGGCAGGGCCTGTGCGGGGCCGCTGCCCGGCTCCGTGCCCCTGCTGCGGGGGCTGCTGCCGCCATCGTCAAGCCCCGGCCCTGAGGCAGGTGCCGCTGTGTCGCCGGCTGCCGGCCGCGTGGCCGGATCAGAGCCGCCACCGTGCTCAGGATGGCCCGGGAGCCGCGCCGCAGCGAGCGCAGCAGAGCCTGCCCGCGGGCCCTGGGGCTGTGCGGGGCCGCTGCCCGGCTCTCTGCTGCTGCCGCCTGCGCGCCGGGGCCGCCACAGGAGTCGCGCTGCTCCTCGGCCTCCTGCGGGGCTGCCCGGCGCTCGCACTTGGACATCTGTACGGAGCACGACAAGGATGAGCATGACGAGTCCCTCTGCGCTGGAAACGGCCCCCCCGGCACAGCAGCTCCCTGCTGCCGCCAAGCCCGGCCCCGAGGCGGCTGCGTGCTGCCCCATCGCTCACCTTCTGCCTTCTCCAAAACATCGGCCACCTCTGCTTGCCTTGCACGTCGGTGCTCGTCTCCTTGTCCGTGGACATCTCGGAGTCGCTCCGACGCTGCGGTGTCCGAGAGCTGCTGTCGCCTGACGGAGCTGCTCTCCTGGCACTGGGCACCCCGGGCTCTGGGCGCCCTTTGATACCGTCCTGGGCAGGGCGCGGCCCCGAGGTCACAGTGGGCTCTGGGCACTCGCAGCCCCGCGTCACAAAGGGGAGCACAGAGAGAGAGAGCCCGGTTGTCCCAAAGGGCTCTGGGCACAGTTAAGAAGTCCATAATTTCTCCCTTTATAACGCAGAGTAAGACAGAGGGGAGTTCACACAGTTCAGGAGGCAAAGGAAAAAAAAAATCTGTAGATGAGCTCTTGGAATACAATTTCGAAAAAAAATCAAATACCCATGAAGGGCTAGAGTAGTTCAGTGTCTCTTTGGCTTTACTTTAATTCAAAAGGTTTCCTTTCTAAACTGATTGGAAGTAAAACTCTGAAAACACTTTTAAGTGTGCCTTTTCCTTGTAATGTCTTTTGTCTAAGATTCAAAACTGGGCGATGATTAAGCAGGCATTTAACTGTGGAAATGAATGCCAGTCAAGGTAGAGGGTCACTGACTTCGACCCCCAAAAAAGTGAAGCTGACCTAAAGATTCGGGTGAATACTGCCTGTGGGACGTAATCACTAAAAAAGTTGCTTTTTAAAAAGACAGGTGTCCATCCAAGAGTCAGACCAGCTGTGCTGTTCCGATCTGCCACTCAAAACTCAGCAGACTATTCTGCAAAGTGAGAGAGTCGTGGTAAAATTTGTTTAGGTAGCAGGATGGGTGGTCTATTAGGGCAGGAAGAGAAAAGCTGCATGATTTGGTATGAGGAGAAAAACAGCAGGAGAAAGACTGCCAGTAAAGAGAGCTTGAATGACTAGCATGTGGTTTGACCATCACCCCTGATTTTGCCAGTCTTCCTTGTCCCATTATCTTTGTCAGTTGCAGTTTGGTAGTCTTGGACTATACAATTTGAAAAACTGTGACATATTTCACCTTGACATCCAAAGACATGAGTCATTCTTACAGAAAGTGCTCTCAGGAATTAAGAACAAGCATAGACTAACAGAAAAGAAAAAACATTTGCTTGCACTCAAGTAATTAATCCAGTTCTGCTGAACTTCAGTAGACTCAAAGAAACAAAAGAACAATGATACAATTTTGGTATTCCTTTCTATGACTTCAGTAAGATCTCCTTGAATTTGTCCATTTTATGCATTTTGATGACCAGAAATATACAGATTTTGGAAGGCTTTCTGTGAAGCAAGTGGATTAGAAGAAAATAATGCTGCCAAAGCAAGGGCAGCCAAACCTGATGACATGTACTGCTTCTTTCAAAGTCTGTTTATTCAGTTTCAAAGGAACACAATATCTAAGAAATCTGATACTATTGCTGCCAGAGAGGTTGTGAGCTCCCCATTCCAAAGGTGTTCAAGACTGGGTGTGACAGGGTTTGGATTAACCTGGTCTACTGGAAGGTGTCCCTACCCATGACAGGGGGTGAGAACTGGATGAGTTTTAATGTCCATTCCAACTCAAACCATTCTATAAGTCTATGAATCTGATACTATATTGTGATGAATCTGGTGGGTCAACTTTAAAAGGCAGATGTAGAACTTATTCCATTCAGACAATATACTATAGTAAGAGTCTCCCATTGTCTCTGATGTGCCAGGAGAAACCTGAATATTTCCCCTTTAGTGCCCAGAATTAATTAGATGAAATAAATATGCTACAGTACTCTCCTCTCCTTCCTTACCACATTTTTTTTTAGTATGGGTTAGTATTTTCCCTGCTGTAGAAGCCTGCTGATAAGAACTCAGTGTGACAACTGAAATATATTTTCCATTCTGTCATGATTATTTTTTCCCATAATTTTATATCATATCAAACACTTCTTTAGTTAAATTGCCTGAATTTCATATGTCATGAACAATTAAGCATATGGAAATTCTTAATTGCTAATGTAAACTATGTCCCTGTACATCTGATCTAGTAAAATTATTCCTTCCCTGCACATGAGCCCTGTCTCACAAGAACTCTGCTGTTCTCACAGTATCACTGTTGATCCAGCAAGATGTGAAAACTTGCTGTAAAAGTAATGACAGCAGGATCCTGACCCATGCTCTAATTGTTCCTTCCTCATGGATCCAGCCAGTGAACTGGAACACTGTGAAAATCAGAAAACTAGATTCTGCTGACAAACTTTTCAAGCTTGGTGTCCGAAATACATGGTATTTACCAAGTTGACCAGTTTATGGATGAGTGCTCCACTGAAGAAAAATATATACAACCTTTCAAATAAAAGCACAAAACTGTCTTTAAAATTATAGTTCATGCAAAAAAAATGCTCAGTAAGAAAACCCAGTAAATCTGTTCAATGATGAAGAGCCCTTTTAGCTTGTGATCAGATTATCAAACAGTCTGCATTATCCATGGTTAAAAGACTTAAGTCATGCTCCCATTTAAAATCAAGTGTTCTCAAATTGTTTTCAGACTTGCATTCATGAAAGTCAATTTTGACATAAAAGAATAAAGCATTTCCTTATCTTTATGATGAACTTTCAGATATTCCATGAGGAGTTTGCATCAAAAATACTTCCTACTAGAAATATTCAAGCAAACGTCTCTCCCTAATGAATATTCTAGCAGGTCATTCAGTGAAGCATGCGGGGTTGACATGTTGTTTTCTAAATGATTCTTCTACAGGGCAGAAATTCTTATGCCAGAACTCACTACATTTTAGCAGTGACAAGGTCCATTAATCCTTGTGGTGAACTCAGTTGTGAGCTTTCATTTTCCTTGGAAAGATATTGGAGTATTTTTCCTTTATAAAGATATTGGAGTTAATTATTGTCAATTCCAGATGAACAGAATCGTTATACAACATTATGGTTATACAACATTAGGACAAACCTCATCATTTTACAGTCATTTATGTTTTTCAAAAGATGAAATATAATTACACAAGAGTTAATATGAACCTGATCTCTGTTTCTGTGTCACCAACAGATTATGAAACTGAACTTTCAGGAAAACAACTTTGACCTTTACATCTCTGTCTTTACCCCTAACTGGAACATCAACAAATCACACTTACTTTATTTCATTATCAATTACTTGAGCTCCCAAAATTTTGTGAACAATTCTTGTATTAACTGTTTATCTCTGCCCCTCAAGAAACTCTCTAACCTTAAATTCTTAGGCTAAATGATGTCTCAGACCAAAAAAAACATGGAAAAAGTAAGTCCCACGTGAGAATTAGTAGGAAGAGTAAATTTAAGCAAATATGTAACCTGAAGATTAAACTCATCGTACCAGGATCAGGACTACATTTATTAAGAAAACCTTGACATATTATCATTATATTTACATGCCACCTAGAAATACTCCATCTGAGCAGTAAAATGAAAATCAGCTATCAGCAAGGCTTTACCTTACACAAATGATCTGAAGCTCGGTTAAGTTTTCTTGATTTGTTCCATTTACCAGAAGTCAGGTGGATGTTTTCACTCTGAAGCAGATCTGAAAGGCACAGCAGTCACCAAGGCACAAACTGGCCCAAATGGCCAACATTTTCAGAACTAAGTGCATGTGAGATGCACAAAATGCTATGTATCTGTATTTTTAGAGGTTATGATCTCTAGCACTAAGTTCGTGTCCTCTGTCCCTTTGAATAAACCTAGGAATTGAAATCTGCAGTGGTATAGTTGAATGGTCCTTTCCATTGAATGTTTTGGGAATGATGTAGTTTAAAGTTGTCATCTGTGGAACTCCAATTACAGAATTCATTTCCCACTGCTGGTCTAACAAAACACAAACCAACACAACTCATCTACTAAGAGAAGGTAGTTAGCAATGTTTTATAAGGGGCTTGATTCATATACTGGGATTTGTCTTTGAATTGCTCCCTAAATTTAATAGTACATAAGTAACAATTCAAAAATAACTTAGATTTTGAAAAGAGAATCTTTGAAGGAAACTTCAGCAATATGTGAGGTTAAAGCATATGTTAACAACTCCATTTTGCAATCATTCATACATGGACAAAATAAATCCTATGCTTAGGGGAAAAAAATTAGTCTGTATCATGAATAAACAAATAAAATTTAGAGTGTACTTAAAAATGAGTGCTCCTCATCACTGTAGAACTTGGAGAATCAGGAATGGTTTGGGTTGGAATGGTTTGGGTTGGAAGGGACCTTAAAGCTCATCTTGTTCCAAGCCCCTGCCACTGGACACAGTGTCACTGGGTGTGTAAGACACAATACACTCACAATATTTCCTACAGTCACCTAAGGAAGCCCATCATATTACATCTTGTTTGACAGAATTTCAGAAAGTACCCTAACATTTTAGTCATGGGTCAAGAGTGAGCCATTTTATGGTTGCCTGCTATGGAAAGTCGGGTGGCATTTGTGCAACATACATTTTAAGGAAAAAAATGCTTTCCTCTTCAGTACTTTGGAGCTCTCCATGCTGAGTTCAATCATAGATATCTCAAGTGATTGCACCTTTACACTACACTTAGCAGGGAGCAAGAGTCATGAACTATTTCACTGCAGAGCAAGACAATGAATGTGTGCTCAACCACCAAATATTTGTGCTCTTTTTCACTTCATAAAATGCAAAATGTATTCCTTGCAACACAGAAGGACAATCTTAGAATTCATCTCACAAATTCTAAATCCTTCAGAAGTGCAAAATATAATTTATGAGCACAGGGCGAAGACATCAAAAATGAAAGATTGATTATGGTAGACCACTTTCAAATTTTCTAATATAGTCTTTCTCTAGACTGTACTATGTACTTCTCATCAGCCTAAGGCAAAAATAAAATACAGTCTTTATAAAGGTGAAGAAAGACACTAGCAAATAGGAATAGAAATGAAGCAAACTAGTACATAACATGCCAAATGTGTTCTGTTGAAGTCTACTCCCAACTGAGAAGAAATAACAAGACTAACAAAATGGAGCTATGAGAATTTCTTATCTCTCTTAAAACACACTATAACCACTTAGTTTATAAAATGGGGGATTAATCCTCCCGTTTTGTGCACGCTACACATTAATCCATGGGGGAAACTGCAGATGAGAGGAACAATTGCTTAGGGAAACATCTACACCTGGGCAGAGAGCTGAAATCACCAGTTAAAGAGTGAAAAAAGTGTAACAACCATGCGTTCATCCTCTTCAAATTCCTGCCCCTCAGGAAGCACAAGGCTGCTTGTCATCCAGATGTGATCAGGTTTCCACCTTCATTCACCTCCTTTTGCTTAGGAGACACAACTTTTTGTTCTTTCTTCTGTATACCAAGCAGCATTATCAAGGGAAACTGTTCACATTTGACAGTAATAAAACAGAAATGCTATGTGGGCTTTGTGTATGGAAACTCTTACTACTGAATCTCTTCTCATTTCAATTATTAGAGCCTTAAACAGGAATGGTCTGGTATATTTGGATTGTATGTTTGGATTTTGCTTTTGCCTCGAGGGAAAAAAATATAATGAAGGTGTATTTGTTTTGGCTTCGACAGGATAAAATAAAAATTTATTTTCTGGTTCCAGGAAGCCTATTACTCCCTTTTTTGTTCATTTCCATTAGGTGACTAGTGATACTAATTTAGGTAGGGATTAAAGTTCTCTCTCATGTAATGCCAAAGCCCAGATTCTTGTTCAGTGTTTATCCCCTGACTCTATCAGATGACTGCAGGTTGAAGACCTAACGGCAGGACCAAGTTTTTTTTTAGTTTTTTATTTTCCTCAGGGAAAGGTTTTCTAGGAGAAGTGAAAAGCATCAAAATGGTGAGAAAAGTTGTACTTCTTGTAAAACAAGATCATCAATTTAGGCTTGGATATCCTCTTTAAAAATGCAGAATAGAGGCCAGCAGTCTTCTGTAAATTATTTAAAATTATAGGGAATATTACTACAGCAGATTAGTAGAGAAAAGGTCTTTACTCAGAAGTAGAACACAAGGATTGTGCGAATGGTTATGATTAGACATAGTGCTAATATTGTGTCTAAATATTGCTAATGCAGTATGTAAATAACAACTCTATTGTCTATTATAACGGATTAGGATATTGGGTCATGGTCCGTCCTGTTGAGTCAGTGCTTTGGTGGGACCCCTTGGCTTTCTAAACTTCTCAAAGGAGTCTTGGTGAGCTCGGTGCATGTAGGGTCAGACTGGGTTGTACCATCAGCAGGTATGGCTGGGAATGTGCAGAATGTGCAACTGCAAAGCAGTGCTGTGATTTTATCTCCATATTTCATTGGATCTTAGTGGGTTTACTCCCTCATCCAAAAGTGTGTGTTCCTGGTCTTCAGGCTGGATGACCATGAAGGCATCCAGGACAGGCAGAATCCACCCAGAAGGTGTCACACCCTGAGGTGAGCAGTTTGCTCAGTTGACCCAGCCTTAGGGAGCACATTATACCCTTCTGCAGGCTGGTAAGTGCCAAAGTCAACGGCAAACATCTTGGCCCCCAGCTCTGGAACGCATTAATTCTGATAGCATTCACACAGGAATTGGAGGTGCTCTCTTGTTCCTCAGTGCTCCGGCTCAGGTGTCTTCTGGCCACACTGTGACAGCCCTGGCCACGCTTCACACAGGCCTGGGTTCTTTGGTGTGGGTAGCTGTACTAATTACAAGAGCACTAGAAGCAGTCTGGCCCTTGATGGGCCACAGGTGTAACCAATAGGGACAAGCCCTAACAAAGAGGGGTTTGGCTGATCCTGAGTCAGTTGAGATCTGCCTGCTGAGGTGTAAAGATGTGCTGGTCTTGGAGCATCTCAGAGAGTCTTGGAGTCTGCTGGTTATGCTAAGAGGAGACAGGCATGGGTGGCCAGGAGAGGAACAGAAAAGGTAAGATATTGAGCGAGAAACGGACAGGAATGGGTGGCTATGTGAGGAACAGAAAGGAGTTAGCTGGTCATGCAGAAAGAAGAGCAAATCAGAAGGGTGTGTGATACTGCTTGGGTAAAGTTAAATCCTCTGAAGGCTGTGTGGTGTTGCCTAAGGAAAAGGGCTGAGTGATGCTGCTTGTAGAAGAAAATAGAAGGCTGAGAGAAGCTGCCTGAAGAAAGTTTAGTTCTCTGGAAAGTATTGTACCCGTCTCAACTGTGACATACGTAACTTACAGTTGTGGGCAACCACAACACCTTGGAGCTGCACCCTGCTTGGCTGGTGCCAGTGACAGGTGTGGCTCTGCTTCTGGCCCTGTCCCCTGCCCACTGGGAGCTTCCAGCAGGCTGGGTGAGGGGCTGTGGGGCAGCGGTCTGGAATCAGACCTGGAGCCGAGGTCTTGGCCCTGCTGTGAGGGGCTCTGCTGGGCAGAGCTGGTGCTGGGCCTGTGGCTGTGCACGGGTGAAGGTTGTTATGCTACACCCAGGCTTCGCGAGGCCTCACAGGGGCCTCTGTTCTGCTATTCCACAGCTGTGGTCTTGTTCCCCTTGGGGCTGACCCCTTCCCAGTCATGTTCCAGACTGAAGCAGGCCTTCCTGTCGCTTGCTGGCATTGGCAGGACAGCCCCCACCTGTGCCCCTGCCCCCTGGCCAGCGACAGCTTCCAGCGGGCCGGGCGAGGGGCTGGGGGCGCGGCAGGGCCTGTGCGGGGCCGCTGCCCGGCTCCGTGCCCCTGCTGCGGGGGCTGCTGCCGCCATCGTCGAGCCCCGGCCCTGAGGCAGGTGCCGCTGTGTCGCCGGCCNCTGTGCACGGGTGAAGGTTGTTATGCTACACCCAGGCCTCGCGAGGCCTCACAGGGGCCTCTGTTCTGCTATTCCACAGCTGTGGTCTTGTTCCCCTTGGGGCTGACCCCTTCCCAGTCATGTTCCAGACTGAAGCAGGCCTTCCTGTCGCTTGCTGGCATTGGCAGGACAGCCCCCACCTGTGCCCCTGGCCAGCGACAGCTTCCAGCGGGCCGGGCGAGGGGCTGGGGGAGCGGCAGGGCCTGTGCGGGGCCGCTGCCCGGCTCCGTGCCCCTGCTGCGGGGGCTGCTGCCGCCATCGTCAAGCCCCGGCCCTGAGGCAGGTGCCGCTGTGTCGCCGGCCGCGTGGCCGGATCAGAGCCGCCACCGTGCTCAGGATGGCCCGGGAGCCGCGCCGCAGTGAGCGCTGGGACAGGAGTGCAGGAAGAGTGCGGGGACAGAGCTGTCCCACAGCTTCCAGCAGTGACAAATCACTGACTGCCAATGACAGCAGTGTGTCGTGGCCCCCCCTGAGCTCGGCTAGCTCGATGGCGAAGGTGAGTCACCCACACAGGCGTCTCAGAGAGAGCGTGACAAGTGTGGGGAAGGGTGCTGGCGTTTGGCGTGCCAGGCACCCAAACTAGTGAGCCCCTGCTCATTCAGGGGAAGGAAAGCCGCTGACTGGTGGGTGATATAGGAGAGAGAGGTGTTCTTCCTGCCGGGAGATAGTCCAAACAGTTTGTTGAATGAAGAGATCCCAGGCAGAAAGACATGGAACAAAGGGGTAGAAGGGTTTATAAGGGGGTGGATACAATTGGGTAACCCATGGGGAAGCCGAAGGGGAGGAGGCAAGGCGGAGACAAGGGATTATAACATCGGTAAAGGGCAAATCAGGAAGGAGGGAGGAGAAAGAGGGGTCACATGGGCCAATGGGGTGTCGAGGATTAGGGGATTTCCAAAGGGGTGGACACCCCACTGATTGGCCCATGTGGGGAGTGACAGGGAATGTGCTAGAACTATGGGCGTGGTCGGGGTGACAGACAACTGGGGCTTTGAACAAAGGGGAGGGGAACTAGAGGGAGAAACCAATGCAGATTGAATTGTAAGGGAGTGGGGATTAGACCATGTAACGGAGGCATGAAATAAAACTAAGGGCCGCAACAGCGGTGCATGTGCCACAGCTTTAAAAATGCGTGCTTTCACACCATGCACTGCTGAAAAGTTGTAGAAAGCATCACTGCAGGCTAGAATTTTTAAAATAAATAACTAAAAATGATGAAGAATAGTGGAAAATGTTAAAAAAAAAAACAATCTAAGAGGATTATTTTATTGGTGGCTATTAAGTGTGATAATTGCACAGTCACTAGAGAATTCTCTTCTAAGATCTGGACAGAGGGCCCATTGAAAATGTAGAGAGTCTTGCACATGGAGCATGTGCAACCCTATGTTTAGTGTCAAGAACAATGATGTGGAAGTATTGGGCAAAGTGAGAAAAAGGTTTTCCTTCCATCATAGCTAGAATTCCATGATTTCCTCTTTCTAATGCAGAGTAAGGCACAGGAGAACTCACACAGTTCGGAGGCAAAAGAGAAAACTCCAGAGATAAGCTGTGGGAACATAATTTCCAAAGCAGCTGAAATGTTCACAAAGCTCCAATTGAAACTGCTTCTCTGCTTCTACAAAATCCTGTCAAACCTTTAACCTCAGTGTGGAGAAGTCAAGTCCATCCTGCTTAGACATCCAATGGATAATGTTTGATGTATTTCTTTAAGTTAAAATTTGGCCATGGAACAGAAGGCCATTCCTCTAAAATGCAATACTGGGATCTTACAGGGCTGGACTGGAGCAAAAAGAGACCTATGAGAGGGAAAATGTTCAAGTTTGAAATCACGGAGAATTGTAATACTGGAGAGAATTAAACCTGCACAAAAAAGAGCACTAAAATCACTTTGGAAACATCAATACATTCTTTCCAGGCAACTTTGAGGCCTACAATATGTAGCTAGAGCAAGCAGAGAGAGAGCATTTCCTAGGTGATAAAAAAAGATAAAGTAAATTAATATTTTGCTCTTAATGCATCTACTTTATCTTAACTGACAGATTAACAGAAGTACTTGAAAGCAAACTGACCAAAGCAACTTGGTATTTTATAAAGAAGCTCACAACCTCTGTGTTCTCCTGGTTCAATTGTTTTCCTAAAAATAATACTTTTTGTGCACTCAAATTTCTGAAATTTTGAAAAAAATGTTTAATTATAATCTTCCAAAGAAGTAGGCAGTTGTGGTTTGGACAAAATGGGAAATAAGACAGCCCAGTATCACACAATGCTTGTTGAAATTAGTAGAAAATTGGCCAAAATCACACTTCTGAAAATATTTTGTAAACAGCAGATGTGGCCCCATGCTTAAGACCACTGAAAAGCCTTTTCCTAGTGACTCTTATAGTATTGATGTAAATAAAATTAGCAGGAGATGAAAGGGGCAACGACTGAGAAGCATGTGATAATTGTTTTGTGGGAGATTCCTATTCGTGTGTTTTCTTAGCCTTTACTCACATATTGAGCATGAAATTATCTGTCCCAAATGACCTTATAAATTAAGTTGTTATACACTATATGCAGCATTGCACTTAGATTCCTGGAATATGTTTTTCTTTTATTATCTATGCTTAAAAGTGAGAGCTTATAACATGTAAAATGCTCAAGCACACTACACGATTAACATTGATGAAATACAAAGGAAATACTAAACCTATCACAGTTAAGGCATATTTGACTTTAAAAGAAGTATTTAAAATAATCATTTTTCCTTTTGAAAATCAAACCAGAGGGTGCTAATTGAAATGGCTAACTGCATCATATGTCTGATGACACTAGCAAGTGTTTATGAACTAGGTACTTTCAGGGTGGGGAAGATAAGAATAACCATCCTCACTAGTGGAAAAGAAGGCAAACATATGACAAGCAAAACCAAAAAGGTTAAATATTGTGAGATTGAAATACTTTGAAAGCTGTCCTGTATATCTCACCTTTTCAAAGCTTTTCTAGAAAAACACTGTCATGCCTGGCTTTCCATCTTCTGCTGTACAGAATGTACCTATTAAAATGCTTTGTCATATGATCCTCATTTTACTTTATCCATGTCTTGTCCTGACTCTTTCAGCAAGTTGAAAGAGCCTTGGATACTTTCTTAGAGACCTCTTTCCTTGAGAAATAACCAACAGATATTACTTAATACGTTGGAATTACTTAATAAGAAAGATCAACTGAAGGTCACAAAGGCATGCCACTCATCTAAATCAGTTTTCAGGAATCTTGAATTACCTTGTCCTGAGAAATTAAGAAGCTTGCATCAGAACATTCCCATCTCTTAGTTTCTTAGTGTTACTTACTGTAGCAGGGTAATAGTTTCCTTTTCATCATCCACCCTTGGCCTCAAATTCCATTAACAATAAACTCTCACACACGTTTTGCCCCCGCATACAGAGACGCAGGCTTTGATTCATTCCTCTCCACTCTTACCAAGTTAATTTAAACACCATTTGCACACAATTCTCCTCATTTATTGATTTAGTCCTGGAAAGAGAGAAAGGGGCAATAGACTACTTAATGTAAATCTGACTCAACTTTTATCAAAATACAATTTCTTCCTGCTACTACATAAATTTATTACATCTTTGTAACAGGGCAGTTAGTGAGCAAACATGCAAAATTATTTTGGCTGAAGATGTAAATAATGCTCATCAATATGGATTGCAGGCAGAATTTCTATCCATATCAAAAGAAACAGGCTTTGGATATATAGTTACATGTCCCACTTCAATAAAAACCTGTAAAATTCTGGAGCCTCACAGTTTGCAAGACACCAAAAAATATTTCATGTCATATGGAGTAAGTACCTGCCCCTGACAGTGCTTTCTTATTTATACCTCAGTGCACCTGTACTTTGAACAGGTAGACACACAACTTCCTGAGACATACTTTGAGGTTACTATTTCTGTTAAAAAATAAATAGCATGTAGAAATGAGAGAAATCTGTCAATGAAGAAAAAGCAATTGACCATTCCTTAAAAGTTCAGTTTAATTTCCTACATAAGAAAGACTAAGGGGTTTTGAAGAAGAGAAAGAAGTAATTTTAAAAAACGGAAAGAAAATGCTCTAATACTGAAGTTAGTGACCAGCTAATGTAAAGAAAGAATAAAAGCAAGAAAAACAAAAGCATAGGTTTTGAAACAAAATCAGAAATAGGGGCCATCAAATTGATTTGCAGACTATAGGGCAGTGAAATACAAACTGTCTTCTAAAATCAGTCTTATATACAATCAGTGTTTCCTGCTCTTACTTTTACATTCTCATAATTTTCTTAAATTCTTAGTAAAAGCCAGGGAAGTATTGTCTTTTGTACTTGGTGTCATGAGTTTGGATCTCACTGAATGCTGTATGAGTGTACATAGGGATAACTACTGCTCCGGAATGCATTTGATGATGCGTGGAATCTATGAAACTATTTTAACATGGAACATAACCTGCCACCCATGTTGTGTCCATATTCATTCCCTTGCAGATGAGTTGGATGATGGATCTTTATGCCTCCCATCTAATGGAATAGTTAATAAGAAATGAATGAATAATTGTACCTATTACTCCAGCATTACAAAAACATTCTAGGACAAAAATATTCAATAAAGTGCAGGTGGATAAGAGCTGATGGAAGTACATTCTGTTAAAGAATTAGATTTTTAAAGTATATGCTTTTTAATAGCAAGGATCGATGAATGTTCTACCAATTCAAATGTACAAATAACATCCCCTTAAATTTTAGGATATATCTATCCACATGGCATAGGCTTTTGCAAAAAATTTGCGTTGATTAACACACTCTAAGCCTCTTAAAGTGATAATGACACATTGGTCATTCTCAGGAGTGTGTAAATTCATTTCAAAGAGGCCACATTGCAGCTTTTCCATGTGTCAGTCTCTTGGGCATATAGAGTCTAGTAAATGTAACAACCAAAAGGAATGATAAAGGAACCACATCTGTAAGAGTTAAAGAAAAAATAAATTATTTTTTGTCGGGTTTTGAAGACAAACAGCAGTTGTATGCACAGCCTAAGGCAATCTTTGGTGGAGACATGAGAATTTTCTAAGAAGTATTGCAACTATAAAAGCCAAAATAAAAGGTGATAGATTCTATTAATCTCAGCAAAGAAAGTACAGACATCCTGTCGAGAAACAATGTTGGTTTCTCAAAAGCTCATAAAGGCTAATGATATCTAAATTTACAAAGGTTATTTTCCTTTTTAGGTGTAGCTGGTGCTTATTTCTTTTGACAGTGCTTCCAAGAAAAATTAAACTATGACTTTTAGAGTGGGTCAAAATTGGACTTATGTTCTTGGAAGATTAACTAACTGTTCTACTATTACTGTGCTAGGAGTAATTCTAATTATATACTGGAATACATGGCACTGGACTTGCAATTCCTTAATAGCAAATGTCATTTCCGTTCTTTTTTTTTTTAAATACTGAATAATCAGGTAGAAGGGCACAGAAAATGGAAAGTAAATGTTACTATAGGAAAATCTGCTCAGTGAAGTTCAGCTAACAGTTCAGTTGCCCTTTTCTAGCTAATTGGGGAGATTGTTTGAAAAAGTAATTGTTGGTTTTATGACTAGAAAAGAATAGGAACGGGCTTTGAGGTGGATTAACATCTACAAAAATTATTTCTGAGCGTCTTGTTTTTCATACGTGAGCTTCATGGATCAGTCTGCAAATTTTTTTTGGAAATGCTACATTATATTTCAGAGGGGGGACTCTTTATTTTTCAAAACCCCAGCATCTTTCTGTACATATCAGGTGCTCAGATTGCCTAGACCTCTCCAAAGGATTTAGAATTTTTTTTTCTAATAATTGATTATTCCACTGGAGTAAATTTTTTTCTGATGCCACTAGAATTTCCAGCTCAACACAAAGAGAGTCCTTCATCAGAAGCGAAGATAGACTTCTTTACTCTTTTCTAGTTTCAGACTCAAATGTGGATCTTGCAGTTCCTCCTGTTCATAATCCATCCTTTTCACATGAGACCTGATGACCCCAATTACACAGCTTGTTCTTAGAGGGGTGATGGGGAGCTGAGGACACCGTGAGAAAACAGAAGAAATTTAAAACAAAATGAGTGAGCTTTGCTACAAAATAAGTTTTGTTAGCTGTGACTCTTCAACCCATGTTACAAGTTAGGTCCTTGGAAGTGCTTGGCTAGAAACCATCTTGCACTGTATCCTTCCCCAAAGGCACACAGGGGACACAGAAAATATGCTGTTTGTGAAGGTTAGGGCAATGAATGATGGCACAGAGGCTGGAGGTGCGTTTGTTAAAGATATAAATATTACTTCTGGAAGAACTAAATCAGCGATACTATCCAAGCTAATGAGAGAAGAAACATAAGAGAGCCTAAGGTGGTGAAAATGATGAGCTGAAAGATATTTTGACTTATTATTCAGTTTTGTTGTTTTTAACTGGTATGGACTTCAGAGTCCAAGATCAGTGAGCAATTAGGTTCCAAGTCACACTTTAGAAATTAAATGCACTGCAGTGTATACGAGAATCTCAGTCTTAAGCTAGAATGCCACACAAACCATTTACCAGCTAGAGAAAGAGTTAAGAATTCAGAATGAAACTTTGATTTGTGGATAATTTACAAAGGTATTCACACAGAGGCATAAATTGGTTCTTTATAAGAAGTCAGTTCCAATTTTGTTATGGCCTATTAGTTAAAACCTCCTTTTATGTGTACACTAGGAAAGCTGATGATCCCACAATGACACTGAAAAATAGATTTTTAGCTAGGAAGACCAGCATATTCCCAGTGACATCAGTGCAATTTTATATCAGCTGAGAGTCTTACTACTTGAATTCTTTCCTTTCTCCAGACAAAACTGTCAATTTAGTTACCTGCACCAATAACAAATCTAAAACATGAAGCCACGGTGACAACAGTGACCAAGATTTCTTCTCAATTACTGTCAAAAAAGCTGGGAAAGAGATTACAATTCAGTGCTGGTATCTGCTCTCACCCAGTGGCCCTAGCTCAGGGTGAGGAGTGGATCTCATCCTGATGCCCACCCACTGGTTTTGTAGCCCTGCCTCACAGAGAGAGAGAGAGGAATGAGGGGCCGAAGGGATCAACACCAGGCAACTTGAAGGTGCTGTGGGCTCATGGAGGCCACCTACAGACAGCAACCCAAAAGCCAGGACAAACCATTCTTTGAGAACTAGCCATGTGTTCGGAATGGGGTAAACACCATTTTCACCAGGAGCTACCTGAAGCAGCAGCATGGTGTTTAACAGCCAGAAGTGTCCTGCCCTGTGCCAGGGTGGGGATTCCTCAGCACCTGAGAACGTGCCAGCAGTGTGCCCCACATGGTATCTCAGATGATGTAGGTGATACCCTGCCTGTATGAAAATACTTGACCAAGGGGCAGGAGAGATGCTTGTGGGTAAATTGTAACTTTTAAAACCAGCAAGTTGAAATAATATCTAAAATAACAGGGCTCTTAATTGTGCTGGGCTACCAGCTCATCGTCAGTTAACCCAGCACCTAAAGTCAGGAAAAATTTTCCTATGAATGCAAAAATATTAGATGCCTGAGCAAGAACTAAAACTTCAAGCAATCTTTCATAATATGGGCATTTTGGCTGTACATTTATGTGCTCCAGCACAAACTGGTAGGATTTTTAGCTAGTATTTTTTAGATACAAGTGTTTGCTATCACTGACCATCACAACAATGTCACTATCATACTTACAGTTACTCAATTAAGTAACACATTTTCACAGTGGAGTGAAAGATGAGCAGGGCATACAGGAAGCTTACATACAGCTTAACAGTAGGTCATTAAAAAGATTGTAAACATCTGTTGGAGAATAAATGAAAGCTATAAACTGTGCTCATCTCTAGAAGAACTTAGGTTATTGTTATAACTGCCATCTAATTGAAAGGAGACACCACTACTTTTATAGCATTAAATATAATATGTTCAGTCCCAAATACTCAAATTAGAGGTCAGCAAGTATGAAAGCATGTGCTATAAAAAGGGAAAAAACTATTATTGAAACTGTTGCTCTAAACCAGCTAATCTGTTACTACTGGCTCGTCATTTCCATTGTCAGTGTTGAGTGTTTAGAAAATCTAAAAAGCAAAATTTCTAGTTTCTCAGATAATAAACCCCTCTATTTTTTTTTCTTTTTCTTCCCTAGGAGAGATCTTAGGAATTCCTATTTATTATATGTGAAAATTTTGTTTGCCAAATGAGGGATAAGGAGGAAAAGTGATAAAATTATCAAATAACATTAATGATGAAACCTAAAACTCTTCCATTTGCCTTTGAAGTGTGTCAGTCTTGTTTTGTGTCTACTGTGAGAATGAAGATAAACTCAGTTGTGGAAAGAAAAGAAAGGAACTGAACTGTTTAATCTTCTTATACTGATAATTGCAAGGTGTGATAGCTCTTTATACTCTGTGCTTTTGTTGCTTTCATATGACAAGGCCCTCGCTATTTTAGTTTAAACACATTCTGCTATTTTTAGACATCTGCACTTACAGGCTTCTTACAGTTTTCCTTGTATTTTACTGATCACCATATTTGGGACAAGGAGAGAAATAGATAATTTTAGTTTTTCTTCTTTGGTCTAAGAAACCAAATGGTGAATGAGTGCATATTTCACAAGCCAAGTCTGCCAAGTCCTGGAAGGTGATTTTGATTTTGCATCCTCATTGTGGTGGGTGAAGATTTCCTTTGCACTGAGTGCTGGTGGCTGAGAAAAGCCTATGGCATAGAGTGGGACGGGTACCAAAGCATGCTGCGTATAATCTTGTGGACTTAGCATACTTTATTTCCTGCATGTTGTTTTATGGGAATATACTAGACCTGCTTTTCCCTTGTTTACCTTCCCCATAATGTATTTCTATGTAAAAGCAAGCACTCCATACTAAGACTTTTCAGGGTTTGCTTATTTAAAATCAGGCTGTGTAAAGTAGAGGTGTTCAGACCACTTCTAGCTCTTACCACAGAGTTCACAGAATTATCTTTCAGGGGCCTCCAATACCAACACAGAGTTTACTGTAACTAGTGATTTCCTCAATAACATTTATTTGAATACCAACCTAAGAAAGTTGAAGATTACAAAATTGCAAATGGAAGGAGAGTCTTGAAAATGTGAAATATTTTCCTGAGCAGCAGTTTTAAGCCTTTGTCTTAAATGCATGAACAATGAAATGGCCATCATCCAGATTAAAAATAAGCTCATATCTGCAGGGTTTTCCTGGCAGTTCATACATTTCATGTACTACTCCTCAGACTCAGGAAACAAAAGAATCAAGAACACTGTCACTGAAAAAATACTTTTCAGTTAGGGCTTTATTGTGTATTCAGAAATTGTACTATATTTAAATATTTCTCCTCCTAAGTAGTAAGAAGAAAGGGGAAGTTATCACTCTGGAACAGGAACTATATGGGATGTGATGCACTAAATCTAGTTGAGCATCAACTAAACTCAACTGAACATCAGTTTTGCAGAAGATATTCTTCAGTACTTTAAAGCTTTTAGTAAGGTTGGGTGAAAGAGTACTTAAAAGATGGGGAAGAAAAGGAAAAGTAGAATTTTATGGGATCAAGGACTGTAACTGTCCAAGGATTTGGAGATGGGAATTCAGCCTTGTTTCTTGTGCACCAGAGTGAACATTAATGGCAGAATTCTTTAAATAGTTTCATCTTCATCTATTCCTTCTTATATTTTATTTGTCATGGGAGAAGCCTGTAGAGGTTGAAATGATAGTACCTTGATGTCTCTTGGATAAAACAAGCTTTGTGGTAGAAGTTCTTCTCATCTCAGCTGAGTAACTGCTGCTGCTCTAATTTATAAATTCATTTAAAATATCTCAGTGGAAGCAATCTTCAAAATCTTTCTACATTCTGAACTAAACCTTGTCCTTGCAATACATCCTTTCATTTGAGTGGAAGATGAGAACACAAGTTTACCCAAATGCACTACACAACTGTTTGAAGGTTGAGCTTGATGGATGATCTTGGGGGTCTTTTCTAACCTTAATGTTTCAATGTTTCTATGATTCTGTGATGTTTCATTTGCAATCAAAGGGAGAAGTTAATATGAACAGTAAGTTTAAAAATTTCACCAGGACAGAAGGAGAACTTTTCTGTGTCTTATTAACTTCCTTTTATATCAGTATTTTTTAGACTAGAATCAGAGTTCTTTGTATTAAAAAGAAAAAAAAGTAGTCTAAAGCTCGAGTTACCCTATACTCTAATTCTTATACACAGGACTGAGAACAGTCAAATTTTGCATCACACAAAGAGTAAATTTATTTCCTTGCCTTGTTACCCAGAGGATCCCAAAGGATGGGGGAAACAAATTTAATCTTTGCATGCTATGAAATTCAGCAAGTACAAATGGCATATTTGTCATCTTGGGTGATGTAATCCTGGATGTACATCTAGAGCGGCAGGCTTGGGGCACTTTCCATCTCTCTAGGAAGTCTGTTACTGTATTTGACCATTCTTGTTGTAAAGAAATGCTCCCTAATTTCAATCTCGGCCTGGGCAACCTGGAGATCATCCACTAAAGTATCTGAGCTTCCAAAGACAGGGTGCAAAGAAGGTGGAGCTCTTTTCAATGGTGTCCAGTGAAAGGACAAGAGGCACACACAAAACCAGATTATTTTGTCAAACATCAGGAGCACAGAAGCCGTATTTTACTGTGGAGGGGAATGAGCACTGAGAAATGGAAATTGTGGGACCTTCCCCCTCAGAGATATTCAAAAGCCCCCTGGACATTGTGCTGTGCTTCTCTGGGTGTCCTGAACATTTTTGACTCTCTATCATTCCTGCATGGGCTCATTTCACCAAATTCCTCTTTCTTTGATACCTTCCTGGACCCATCTTGATGTTTCCAAACTTCTACTCTAAAGAAATTCTGTAAGTTAAAACTATGAATTCTCTGAAATTTCCCAGGGATTACCTAGTTCCTGCATCTCTCAAGCTCTTAAACTTAACTGCAAGAGCTATGTCTTGTCTTCAGTTCATCTAAGGATTAGACATTTTAAATGACTGCATTGAAATTAAGGAAGTTTTGTTAATGTAATTCTTGCACTAACTCCTAAACTCATGAATTTCACTTCTTGGGGTGTGGAAAATAAAGACAGACAAGTTTTATGAGCAAGCTCCTATCTTGGGATGTAAATAATTGAATGAATAGCCTAGAAAATGAAACAGTTTCCATTATGTATGGATGATTGGTTCTCCAACAGACATTCTAATTTAATGCATGCATGTCTTAAATATGACTATATATTGAAATTTTAAATTCAAACATTTTGCCAAGAGGTTCGCTCAGCTGGTATTTCTTAAAGGACAATAGATGAAGTAAAGAAAAAGCAACATGTTAGATGATACACTGCATAAGAAATTTCCAGAAATTATCTGCATTTTGAGTGTTCTGCCTCCCAGCTGTTCTTCAAATATGAAGCACCAGTCAAAATTACACTGAATAAATAATCCAATGTTTCTAAAGGGCTTTTAATTCCTTCCAGTTTCTTACGGGTTTCTCTGCTACCACATCAGACCATTATGCAAATTAAGAAGTACAGCATGGAAGAGAAGAGGTTCCACACAAATTTTATTTTGTCAGGTGTTTTCTGTTTCTGAAGTGTGCTCACTTGTATGTATTTATTTATAAAGGTGTTGTGCAGGATGTGCCACTTCTCCCAGATGTCATCTGCAGAGCTGAATATCCTGTAACTCTAAAACTTACACTTCCAGAATAAACCACAACTTT
Source organism: Phainopepla nitens (assembly GCA_013400175.1). Lineage (NCBI taxonomy): Eukaryota > Metazoa > Chordata > Aves > Passeriformes > Bombycillidae > Phainopepla > Phainopepla nitens. The sequence continues at coordinate 22,173 of VXBQ01009309.1, forward strand.
TTTTGGGGAAGCTGTGTAAACACTCAGGAAAATAATCTCATTTTCAGTTTTTCACTGTGAAAATGTATAAGCTAATGCATATTTGCCTACTCTCTACAAAATGAGAGTTTGTTCCAGAAATGCTTAATACAGGAAAGTCAAGTTAAAGTTCAGAAATACTTGCTATTTTACAGCAAGGTATATATTACTTCTTCAGGAGATTTTGGGCATTGTGTTTTCCTGAAGCACTGTCAAGACATCTCTCCAAGATGGAATTTCTGGAAGTAGAAAGACAAGCATGGCCCCCTGTCAGCACTGGTGCTATAAACAGCACTCACCTGAGCCATGACAGTCTGGATGCCTGATTCCCTATCCAGAATTAGACTAAGCAAGCATTTTGTGTGCTGCTGGCCTACAAGACTTTATGGTTGGGCTCAATGGCCTCAAAAGTTTTTTCCAAATTTAAATGTTTCTAAATGATGCTAAGACTTGATGAGAGTGTAACCCGTGTCTCAGTATGTGTGGATGAGTACATACATTTATTTTCCGATTTCTCTGGTGGCTTTTTTAAAATGATGTTGCTTTAACAATCTTTGAGAAGTCCTGGATTTGTTTGGATGCAAAATAAGATTAAGAACAGGCATGGATTTTTTTGGATATAGCTCCAGTCAAGAACTGAATAGAGATTACAGATGTTCAGGTCTGTGGATTTAAAATTGTGTAGTAAAAACAAGAGTGAGTAGATGGCAGCCAGGAACTGGTAGACACTTGAAAGCACTTTAGCATACAGAAGATGCATTATTTGCACAGAGAGGGCATTTACACCACCTCTGTCAGAAAACTTGGGCACTGTTGATAAGAAGTTAGAGGCATAAGATTCCTACCAGTCAAAGAGACACTACCAAGCGTTCATTCAGAGCACTTAAAACAGGTGTGTAGGGGAGACTTGCACCCCCAGACTGACCAGCTGTATCAAAAATTATTTTCTTCTTCAACACAGAAATAGTCCACAGCCAGCATTCTAAATGATAGTGGAGTATCTGGGAAGAGCAGCAGCAGCCTGAGACATATGGATTGTTGACTTGACCATACAGTTTTTCCCTCTTGCAGATAAATCACCACATGCATGGGAGGAAGAAAGAACCTACTAGCTTTTATTCTGTGTTAGTAATACCTTACTGAATTCAACCACCATCATCATCTTTTTCTCTCTGAGATATTTGTTAAGTGAAGAACTATTTTATCAGAAAACAAGTAGAATTAGTTTCCAGGAAAGTGAAGTATTAAGTAGGGGTTCTTAGAGTGCAACAGCAAAGCTGAGTTCGCTTTGAAATACTTAGGTTACTAAGGCAGAAAATGAGACCTCTCTGATCACTCTTTATATCTTAACCATAATAAAACAGAATTGAACACTATAGAATCTGCTTCCACCGTTAAGAATAAGAAAAGCAGGGAAAATTATGAAAAATAATTCCTATTCTTGTGAGGAAAAAAAATTGTAAAATGGAAAAAAATAATGTAATTAGGTAAGGGACGTTGAACATTATGTGGAAATGGCACACATTGCCAAATTGCCATGAACTGAAAAATATGAACTATTGATCCCAAGTACTGGTGGGGAACGATTATTTTTTCTTTTTCCCTAATGCCTAGCATTCAGAGGTGAATAGGGATGTGAAGTAACTAGCTGAATAATGAAAGGAGCGGGGGAAACATCAGTCTGTGCAAAACACCAATTTCATATTGATGCTAGAAAACATGTAGGCATAATTCATACAAAATACTCAAACACAGGACACCAAGGTCACAAAGTAACACCTCTGAAAGCAACTCTGTCTTCACATCTGAGGTTTTTAAGCTGGGAAGAACATAACTTACAGATATTTAATTTGAATTCTCTCTCAATAAGTGTCAGGAACTATATGGCCTCTCTGAGGGCTGCTGCATTATTTACTTCTTACTGTGCTCGGGAGTGTGTTGTTAAGGAAGAGGCAATACAGATAACACTGCAATATCCCTAGACTAAGCCTCAGCAAGATCATGGTTCCGGGGAATAATGTCTCTGCCAAAAAGGAATTTAATGAGGTGACAGATTGTGAAGGATAATCTCCAGCCTTCCTGGCCAAGAATACAGAAATAATTCTCCAGGTGACCAAAGAATAGTTTCAACCAGGAACTAAAAGAAGCTATAGAATCACAACTTCTACAGAACTTTTTGGAAGGGCATGAAATCTTGTACAATTTGCATTGCCACTGCTATTTCACAAGGCATGGTTTCCCTGCATTTTGGTACAGATCACCAGCCATTTACAGACATGATGGACATTCTGCACCATCTCCAAGGTGGTTGCATATATAAATAGTGAAGTATGTAGTACAAGACTGACAGTTTTTTAAATTTGAACCTGGACTGTGACTGACACTGCTTAATGTCACCCAGAAAACTGTGTATTTGAATAAAATACTATCATGTAACATACAAATTAGGTCACAGATAAGATTGGATTGCAAATCCAGCAGTAACTATACAGATACTGTTACTTTTCATCATTATGCTAATGGGACCTAAACTAAAATACTGTGGGGAACCTTCCCAGAACACTTTCTATAACTTCTTCCTCAAAGGTGACTAAAATTCCTTTTTCCCTTATGGAAACCAAGTTGAATCATTTGAATCTTACAGGAGAAACTCACAGGCATTAGGCAAGAAAAGACAATAATGAGAAGGGCTTATAAACAGCTTTTTTTCCTATGAACTTAGTCCATACTAGACAGGGCTTTCCTTTGACAGCTTTTTTTTTTTTTCTGTTGACTCATTGTAGTGCTTGCCTTGATGCTTTGGAATCCCAAAAAGCATTTTCAGTTTTATTCCAGTGGATGTTTTCTCTTGGCAAGTTTTGTTGTTTCTAGCAGATGACCCCATTTAAAAAATCTTCCTGAAACTTTCTTGGTCTAGAATTGAGTTCAGAATTTTTGTAGGCTTTAAAATCAGTATTTCCAGGGAATATCCATGGGAATGGCCGCTTTGAGTAGCAGAAAGAGTCACCCCTTAATCCTCTTTCTGCCCCTTGGTACTGTCATTGCTGCCTCCTCAGTGTGAAGGAGGAACTAGGTCAGGAACAATGCAAGTCAAAGCTACTAAAAAGTAATTTTCTAGATATTTTCCCCCCAAAAACCATCGTTTCCCTTTACTGAAAAAGCTTCTTTCTACAGCATCCCTGTCCTCTAAACTTCCTAAAATGATAATAAAAAGAGCGGGGCATACCTGCTGAGTCAGCTGCCACTTCCTTAGAAAACCAGCTGGGGGGGGCTGGAGAGGGGGAAATAAAAATACCCTGGTGTAAAGAGTCCACTGCAGAGTCAGTTCAATAAAACTTGTGCTTCCCAGTCCTGGCAATGCATTTGGACATTTCAAAGGGCCAGATCTCTGCATTGATTGATTGACAGAAGGTTTCTTCTGTCCACTCTAAACCCTGCTGGTCCTCATTTTGGCTTCATGTTCCTTCTTCAAAAGCAGAAAGCTTTCAGCACCTTGTCTTATTTTAATTTTCCCCAATTCACAAACATTTAAAGGCAACCCACCATCACGGTGAGTACTTCTCCCATGAACCTCCCCCTTCTCACCACTATCCATTGGGTTTCCATGGCAGTCACTAGCTTTCAGAATGATTTTGCAGAAGTTCACAGTCAAAGACACGATTTTAATATGACTTTGTCATAAGGTGTGCTCATTCTACATCACTTCAGGGAAGCTGTCTGCAATTTTAGTGATTTCACGCACCTCATTCAAACCACACATTGGATAGTTGCATGAAATTCATATGTATTATTGTTATACATTGTTTGCATTAAGCGATTTCAGACAGAAATAGGAGGCATCAATTTGATACACAGCCAGTAAGGCATTTCAATCAGACAGAGAAACACACAGTGTATTGTATGAGCATCACTGCTATTTGACATCTTAAGCTATGGGCTACTACAACTTATTGCTGAGCTACAATGTTCTGAAAAGGCAAAATAGCAATGACTTTCTCTAAAACTGAGATTTGACCAGCCACTGCAAGGCAAAGCTATTCAGCTCAGATATAATGTTTATATTGACCAAAAAGTTATTCAAATTATTTGTTGTCTTCTTTTTTGTGTGTGTTTTCTGGCACCTAATACTGCACAGCACTTTCTAAAACCATATGATTGTTTTATATGAAGGTACAGAAGGGGCTGATCAAAATTGTTAATGAAATGCTGATTTTCCACTAGCAGTGGATGTACCCAGTGCAAACCAGGAGTTTTAAAAAATGTGAAAAATTAAGTAGTTTGATAATAAGCATATTGAATAAAAAGGTGGGGGAGAAACTCTTATGTGCCTAACTCTTTCAGGCTCTCTTTACATCCAGTGTTAGGAGTCAATATTTGCATCAGAGCATGAGGTTCACTTGTCCCCAGGCATTAGGAAAAAGAAGCTTTATGGATAGGTATTTCTCCTAAAAAACCTGTAGTTCGACAAGATACAGTTTAACCAATGTTTTCATCTGTGTCAAGCAAGACCAGCATAAAACAGCATGGCAGTTCCTGAGAGCAGCTGCAGTGGAAAGCACAGAAATGGGGGAGAATCACTGAGTATGAATAAACAAAGGAGCAAGAGATAGTGCTGTATGAAGAATATGCATCAGGAAATTGGTTAATTCTTTGAGTTAATTATAGCTGCTGAGCAGAAGGGATGAGCACCCCAGGCCCAGCTCATGTTCATGAGGGATCCTGCTACTCTGTATCCCTAATAAAGCAGCTTGTTGTTTATAGGGCTTAAAGGAAAACAAACAATTCTCAGTATCTTCTCTCCAAAATGTAGCAAATGTACATTTTAAAATTAATTAGGACAAGCTGAGTGTTTCCCAGCTTGAGAGATTTATATAAATATTTTAGGCCCTCTATCTGGCAAGTTTTGGGTGAATTGATGTAGCAGAAGAGCAAGGAAAGGAATGGCAGACCACAAAAGGGAAATTGTTCCAGCACTAGCAGGCCTGCAGGGCCCAGACTCCGAGTTACTCCTTTCCCACCAGAAATAAGCACCTAAATTACATTTCATTGCTATATAGACCTCTATATTCTCCACTGTGTTTTCTCTCTTTACAACTAATATGGAAACAGAATCAGACATGGCAGTGATTTGCCTTCTCAAGCATAATTGCAGGCATATCTATTCCTGTGTGTAAATTAGTTTACAGCTCTGTTGCGTGTTCTACAAGAGCAGAGACTAATGGAAAACAGAGTAATATTGAGTAAAAATAAAATTACTGGGAACATTATAAATCACCCAAATGGTGTTGATGTGACAAAATTAAGCAAGAGAGACATTGATTGACAGGTTTTAGTCAGATATTTATTCTAGGACGTGATTAACAGCCAAATGTACATTTTGACAAAGATGTCTTTACAAGGATAACTTTAAACTATAGCTAGATTTTATTTCATTTCTTTGATTACTTTTCAAACAGTTTAAAAATAGAAATTAGTCCAAGTTCATACTCCCAATAATGATTGAGATGATCATAGAGACTTGTCAAATTTGGTGGTATGCTCCATAAATATACAGATAGGACCCTAAAGTTTACTTGACTAAGCTCTTATTTAGATAACATGCTGTACAGCAAAAGTAACACAGCCATTTACTTAGTTTTCTAGGATCTGGCAGTGCCCTGAAATGCTGTGCTGCTCAGAACAATGCAATATCATGCTTCTGAAGTTAGGACCTTGAAAATAACATTGGGATTACCTCTTTTTTTCCTTTGCATTTTGTGAAAGGCAGCGCAAAAGCACGTAAGATTCTTAAAAGCTTTGGAAATGCTGTGAATCAAACACATCATGTGCCAGATAGACTGCTTTTCATTATAGCAAGTACAAATTAAAGCTCTTTCTCTTCTCTCTTCCTTTCATGGAGAATGGGAAATAATTTTCCCATTTGAGAAGTTGTCAGGGGAAGGGTGACTGTTGTTCAGCTCAGTGAAGTGTTCTCGAGTTCAAATGAGCAAGTTGAGCTTTTTAACTTATTCCTTGTTATTGACAGACTGAAATATACAATTATGTTCATGTCAAGTATTTCCAAACTATCTCCAGTGTTGATTCAAGCTATTTGTTTGGAGATCCAAAAATACCTCCTCTTCACCCCACTCACCATCTTTCTGTCTTTACTTAACAGCTGTTGCAAATGACAGAAGTTCCAGTTCAAAAATTGCCAGCAGGCTTGGGTATTTTAAAAGTAGATGAGGCACAAGTATATTTATGCTTCTTTTCTTGGACATCATAACCATTGCTTGTACCAAATTCTTCTGAATTTTATTATTTTAATAGTTACTTCTGTTAGTTGCTTTTTTAGTAGTTTATTATATAACTCTATGAATCATTTTCAGGTATATTTTGTCAGGGAAAGTAGTCCTGGTTGTGCAGAGATGTATTCCAATCATGATGAATTAAAAATATGTAATAATAACATGCATATTTTATTTTTCATTGTCAATAAATAAATTTTTCCCCATAGTATTTGTAAGTGACCTACCTTGACGCTGAAAGATAAAGCTCTGAGCTTTAACAGTCTCTATCCTTGAGGAAAAACTTGTTCTGGTTTCATACATGACATTATTGCACCCATCATGTATTAAATTTACTGTTGTTGTGCCGTTACATAAAGGCAGCAAAATGACTCACAAAAAGGTATCTCTGGTTCAAGAAGAAAATAATTTTGAGTTCTGGATAGCAAATGGAACTGGGTGACATTTTTCTGTGCTTCCTGCACTGTTTCAGGTACCACCTGCCCAAGCTCCTTGAAACCATTTCCATCATGGGTTTTTCCAAACAATGGCTTGAAACCAATTCCATCATGGGCTCCCCAACCTGTTTATCCAAACAATGGCTGCAGCTATCAGGAAGACTCCACCCCATTTCCAACTTCTTTGTACCCACCATATCACATGAGATGTAGTCAAATCCTCTGGCAAAACTCAGTCTTTTCCTGTTTATTCCTACAGAGTCTACACCTTCAGCATAATGCCTTTCATGAGTTAATAAACATTTAAAACAATTAAGAGAATCAAGATGCTCTAACTAGGAAAGTCTATAAAAGCTGTTCTATTCTATACTAATTAGTTCTGTGGACTTTGAAGAGAGGTTTTAAGTTGTAATGGATCATACTTGACTCCAAACTGAAGCCTTGACATGCAGCTGACAGTCAAACCTCATGATGGATCTGTGTTTTAGGGAGCACAGAATCATTAAGATTGGAAAAGACCTCCAAGATCAAGTCCAACCTTTAACTAAGTACAATCACAGCCACACCACTACAGCCACACCCCAGACACTTCATTTACAGGCTAAACCAAGGTTCTTTTGGGCTGGGTAGATGTAGAGGAGAAATACTGACCAGATATCCAGAGTGGTAAAAATCACACAAAGGTTTACTGGAAAAAATATAGAAAGTCAAGGAACTTTGACCAAAGAGTAAATCCAACCCCAAATTCAATATAAAACACTTATTATAACATTAGCATTAGCTGAGCACTAACTCAGCATTTACTTAGACCATTCAAACTGCACTGCTTTACCCATGCAGAGCCCAGTCTGCCCCTCCTGCCAGACGCAGACACAACCATTCCAAGATGTGTCGAGACACATCCAACTCAGTCTCTGACAGCCACTAAACCATACTGTGAATTGCCACCTCCTCATTTTTCATCACCATCCCTTGCTCTCCAGGGCTAGTGACTCCGCCACTGCACTGGGAAGACTGTGCTAGTGCTTAACCACTCTTTCAGTGAAGAAATTTTTCCTGACATCCAACCTGAACCTCCCCTGTTGTAACTTTAGGTCATTTCCCCTTAGAATCACAGAATATGCTGAGTTGGAGGGGACCCACAGGGATCACCCAATTCAACTCCCAGCCCTAGACAGGACACCCCAACAATCCCATCCTGTACCTGAGAGCATTGTCCAAACACTCCTGGAGCTCTGGCAGCTTTGGGGCTGTGCCCATTCCCTTGGGAGCCTGGGCAGTGCCCAGCACCCTCTGGGGAAGAACCTTTGTCTGATATCCAACCTAAAACTCTCAGATACAGGTCCAGGCATTTCCTGGAGTCCTGTCCCTGGTCACAGAGAGCAGAGATCAGAGCTGCCCCTGTGCTGCCCCTTGGGAGATGTTGAAGAGCTCAGTGAGGTCTCAGCCTCCTCTATCCAACAGAATAGGCAAAGTGCCTTCAGCTGCTCCTCATACAGCCCCTCCAGACCCTTCCCCTCCTCGTGGCTCATCTCTGATAGTTCAGTGTCTTTTTTATATTGTGGCACCTAAAACTGCCCCCAGCACCGGAGGTGAGGCCCCCCAGAGCAGAGTGGGACAATCCCCTGACCGGCCATGCTGGGCCTGGTGCCCCCCAGGACAGAGATGTCCCTCCTGGCTGCCCCCCAGGGCACTGCTGACTCAGATCCAACTGGCCATGGACCAGGAGCCCCAGGGCTCTTCCCACAGCTGCTCTCCAGCCTCTTGCTCTCCAGTCCGTGCCCACAGCCATAGTGTTTCCCTTGTCCTATCCTTTGTTCTCTGTGAGAAGAGACTGGTCCTCCACTGAGCTACAATCTCTTTTCAGGAAGTTGTAGCAGCAATAAGGTCTACTCTGAGCCCATTATTTTTTTCTAATTGATCTATAATTTTGACAATAGTAACATTCCATGAGAGTGAATTGAATTTATGCTCTAAAAGATTGTTCTACTGCTATTCTGGGGCAACTTCTTTGCTTGCCCTCTTGGTCTATATACAAAATGGAGAATTACTGTTTCCTCTCTCCCTTCTGTGCACCACTTACTGTAATTCATTCACTAAACATTCTCATCTTTATTCCAGAATAAAGAAATCTTGCTAATTTATTCTCTCCTTGCATGGATGTTCAAGCCATTTTGGTAGTCTTCCAGAATAATTTGTGAAAATTCTTTATATTCTTTACACTTCTCTACATCTTTTATATATAGAAAGACCTGAATTTCATTTCTTTTGTTGAAAGTACCAGCAGTCTTTGTAAGCATTTATGTATTGAGGGTGATTATAATTTTTCTTTTGTTCTCGATTCCTCTTTTAACTGTTCTTACAAGACTAACTTGTGATGTAAAAAATGCAAGTGAGATCATTACAAACCAGGAAAATATCACAGTGTTCTGGCATTTAAAAACAAAGAAGTCAGTCTTCTTAAGTTTTCTCATCTCCTTCATGATGTGAATGCTCTAATTGATGGAAATGTTTGATTATGATAATATTTAATTACTTACTTAGAGAAACTTTACACACAGAGCCAAGTATCCCACTGAGATAGAAGACAGTGGATAATGGTGTCAGAACAATATTAGAATAAATCTGTAGGTGTTTGAAAAATCTTGAAGAGAAAACAGATATAATTAAAATAACTGTTAACTCTTTAGCATTAGGTTATGTTATCTTCAGTAGATTAAATACTGTAGTCTGAAAAAATGTTTTAATTTTTTTCAACCTTTTAAATTTCCTATTTCTTCATCTTCTCTCATTACATCCTCATGAAAAGCCCATCTGCCTGTATCTTTCCTTACTCAACTCCTGCTCCTTCTAACCTTTCCATATGATTTTGCAGAACACTAGGATCATAATGTATATCTGCCATGTGTTTTGCCACCAAAAGAGGGAAGAGTCCAGATTGTGTTCTGAAAAAGGAGGAAAAATGAGAGACTTAGTCTACAGCTTCTCTCAACCTCAACTTTTAAAAAGCCCTTGATACATGAGGGAATTTGCAGATGGTACCTTGAGTCTGTTTCCAAGGCAGTATTAAAACCTTCCTCAAGGGATAGGTCAGCGGGGGAAATAAATTGAAACCCTCCAGTGCATGCAGTGCCAAAAGAACAAAAGGAGGAGTAAACCTTTAAGTATGATTCATGATGAGTATTGATGCCTCATGGTCAGCCTCATTGCATTCCCAGCACACTTGTCAGCACCTGAGTGCCAATTCCTAGAGTTCACATTTTACTTCTGAAATCCTGTTAATTTTGACTTTTTTTTTTTTTTAATTTTAAATACAACCTCTC
>VXBQ01009309.1:33154-167564 GCA_013400175.1 Phainopepla nitens
GTCAGCCAATATTTGCCCCACAGGGAAACACAAACAAGATAATTTATAAGTGTGCTGGGTTAAAAACTCAACAGGAAAATAAGCCTACACAAAGTGCTCCATTTTGATAGTGGAGGAAAAATACCAGGAGAGATTATGAGTTGGAGTCACAGCTTACTGAAGAAATTGCAATAAACACAATGATATTAGTAAAAAAATTGTCTAAAAGAAAGAATGATTTAACCATAAAAAGGTTATTCACCACCAAAAGATGTCACCTGGCCCCCAAGGTGGCAGCTGTTCCCAGGCAATAAACAACACCCATTTTTTAGGAAGTCTTTCCTATTTCTCAAGTGAACCTCTTCTGGAGCAATGATCCAGATTTTAGCAAATGCAGGCACTTAGTGGTGCCTTGAGTAAGAGAGCAGGATGAAGCTTCCTGTTCTCTGATGTGTTGGCATCTCTAGAAATGGTATGAATATAGGTGGGATACTTTTTAAGCCTCTAAACTTGGTATTTGGCCTGTCTCAAACCTCCATGAAAATGAATGAATAGATGAGCTGGGCATGTGGTTACACTGTTATAAATTCAGAGTCTTCTGTATATTGTGCTAGCGTGTAAATGTCAGATAAACTGCAGACCAAGTTGTGAAAGATATTAATTTTAAATACAACCTCTCCTTCTTCTACCAGCAAGTGGCCTACTTAATATCTTTTCTTTATGACTGAATGGATTGCATGGCTGGATTCTTTTTAAGCTCATGCTTTTCAGTGCCAGACTAGCATGTGAAAATCACTGTGGAATTCCTTATCAGGCAGTGGAAAGATAGTGATGGCCATGCAGGTGTACCCCGTGAGCTTTCTAGGCAGAAGGGGAACTCCTAGATATGTGTCTGTGCCCCTTTGATCTAAAAGCCACGTTTTCAAATACACTTAAACTACAGAGCAGCTTCAGCACAAATGTAGTGCTCTCTCAGCGTGCCCTTGGTCTCTCTGTGGTGGTTTGACATGTGCCAAGCCCCAGTGCCAGAGAAATCTGCACAGGAAAAACAGAGCTTGAAACAAAATAGTGTCACAGTACACAGAGAAAGCGAAGCTGAAGGGTGAATGACACTATTCAGTCCCCACCAGGGGCTCTTATTTTTAAAGCTTTGTGCTTGAACTAAAGGGCACATAATAGGAATTATTAAACCCCACTTTTCTCTCATGTCGGCCAGTACAGAGTAATGTATCTAAAGTGATTTCAAAGTAAAAAAAAGAAGAAAGGAATGAGAACAGGGGTTGGTAGATAGGAGACTGTGGGAATAAGTGTGTTCAAAGCAAAGCCTTCTTATCCAAATGAAGAGAAATGAGGAAGCAACAGCAAAGAGAGAAGTGCTGTGCTGTAACCAGATCTGCTTTGACTCAGCTTATTTTCTCCATCACTGCCAAGGGGGAGCTGCACCATCAATCACAGTCAGAATGCCTTTTTCCTGTTAAATACACAACTTGTCAGGCAGGTAAGTGAATGCACAATAGGCTTCAGCAATGTTTCTTAGGACAAGAATCCACACGTTAGGCATGACTTTCACAGTCAAACAATTAATTATTCAGGTTCTCTTGGCTTCAGATAGAGCTTTGAGGGCAATTTCCCAGCAGCCATTCACTGAGCCTAAACGAGCTGAAACTTCGTGGAAAAGTGTGAATCTTGTGGCAAGGGGGGCTGATGGCAACAACACATCTCCAATCACCTCCAACTTCTCCCATTAGAATAAATGATGCACAAATTAATAACGTGCAGAACAGTCCCTGAGCCAGTACTTGCTGACTAACTTCCACCAAAGCTTCCTTCACATCCTGGGATGAAAAGTGTGTCATTTGTTGCAAGCAGCAGGCATCAGCTGCTGTCAGTGTCCTTTTCTGAGTGATTCATCTGTGCAGCTTGGAACGGGACATTTGCGCTGATTGAAGCTGAAGTGGTGAGCTCAGAGAGGTGGGATTGTTCTGGGAGATCCCTCTGCAGGAAGTAGGAGGGAAAAAAAGGTGCTATAATGCAAATTTTTTTCAGAGTTTTGCAAATCCCTGCCACAGGGATTTTGTTTTTCAAGGGTTTCTCTTTCACTTGTAGCTCTGTTTGTTAAATTCTATGTCTTCAAGCCAGGATTTTCCTATGCAACAAATCTCAGGCTGATTCTTGAATGGTAAGAGGATTTCTTATTTCTTCCAGCAAAGACACAGAAGCAATACAAAAGTTACAAACTTATTTCTTATATTCAGTGGCCAGAATTGTTTTAGGAATAATTCCATGATGGTGAATTGTCCTTCTTGGATGACATTTGCAAGACTGTACATAGTGTAGAAAATGCTGATATAGAATTTGGAACCTCTTCACTGGGACCTGGAATATTCCTCTGCAAACTGGTACTTCCAGAAGCAAATTCAAATGACATAGGGTTTTCAGAAATAGTTTTTAATATAATGAGTGAGATCATAATTTAATAATTATTTTCCTCAGCACAGAGCACCTTCAAGTACCTTATGTAAAGGAGAAGCTCTGTTCTATATAATTAAATAGGCTCTTTTCCCCTCACAATAATAGTGAAAACAACATATCTATTTAAAAGAATCCTCAGGTATTTATTTCTTGTATCCTGAAAATGCAAAATTTTGACTCCATTCCAGATGTTTTTTAGGTGCAGTAAAAAGCCACTTTCATTTGAGAGATATTGAAAGCATCAAGATCATCATTGCTATAATATTTTTCTATTAGTCTTTCAAGAAACTCATAAAATGTCTTACAGGGGGTTTAATTTCCACGTCCAAATGTGAACTCACACAAATGGATTTAATTTTGTAAAGACTGACTTTCCAGCCAGCTCACTTCCTGCTTAGCGAGTGGAGGCAAGAGTGTAATGACTTAATTGTTTTATTTTAATGAAGTAGACCATCTTAAAAATAAAATACATGTCATCAACAACTCTGCCTTCATTTCCAGTAAAACCTCAAAATGGAGTTTCCAGTACTTGCACTTCTGATCTTCATTTTGCATTTGCAAACATCTTAGGCTGGGCACGACACATAATTTGTGACTGATGGGGCCACAGTCGATCTCATGGAATGAAAACAGCTCCAATATTCATCTGTCTTCATGTAAGAATTACTAGATTTTAAGGGGCAGGATTTTATCAGCAGCTTGTTCCTTCCTTCTCACCCTACTACAAGATATACATGCTCTGAGGGGGGCTTGAGATAGAGAACATCCTAAACGTCTGAACATCTTGTGTTGCCAGTGTATTTGTCAAAGCTGGAAGTGAAAACACTTAAGAAGAATGAACATGGAAATTCATATCACAAGAATTTCTTCCCTCCCAACATTTTGGGTTCAAAATATAATTTTATTTGTTTGTTTATTTGCACATAAAATAATGCATTGATGCATAAATAGTGCCATTGATGTAGTGGACTGAACATTGTAGCAAAAAGGAAAATGTGAATTTTTGCTGTCACAAATAATTCTGAAACTGATGAAATGCGTATCTGGCTTGTCTTCCCACTCCATTTCTTTAAATGGAGGAAGGACACAAGAAAAAGAGAAAGAATAAATTTTAAAATCCCTCTTTCTTATGAAATTCACATTATATAATAGGTCTGATTTATAACAGATCTGTTTAAAATCAGTGTCAAAGACAGCATGGGCATAAAACAAGGCCTTAAATGTTATTTTACACACCAAACTAAACTAATTTTTGCAAAAAATGTTTTATTAGCTGGGTTATATTAGAATCTGGACTTCAACATCCTCATGTGAGCACAAGTTCTGACATACTTCACAACTTGTAACATTTTTACTACACACAATGTAATATTGGTGAAAATGAGATCTGGAGCTTGTGTAGTACTGGAGATGACAAATAGGCAACCAAGACATCCAGAACATGTTTTCATTGAAGAAAAGGGGTGAAATTCTGCACATAAGAAAATGGCAGCCAATTATTGATATCAGTGCCACGGCTCTTCTCCATATGTAATCTACCTGTTCCTTTAATGATTAAAAAGCCCTAATGGCAATATAACATTGGAGGTAATATTCAAAAGTATTTTAGTTACCTTCTTTTCCTTTTACATTCTTTAGACCATTTGAAGTGTTTTTTCTCTGCTTTCTTTTAATATTAAATACTTGGATAATAATAATAATATCAATATTCTCTGCTTTTTTAATATTAAATACTTGAATATAAAAAGCCTAATGAAAATAATGATGATGGGTTTTTCTAACCCATGTCCTTGTTTCCCTGTTTGATGAAAAATTCTATAACAAAATCACAGAGTCAGAGAGATGAAAAAGGATTATTCAAGAGTCCAAACTTGCATTTGAAAGTTCCAGAATTTTCACACTATAGAAATGATCAACTTAATAATTTAATTTAGGAAACCTAATATACTTTTTTCCATTGCTGTGTTTTCTAAAAGATATACCAAAGATGAAACAGAATGAAAAAGAAAAAATAAAGTCTCATTTTCAGGGTAAGAGAAGAAAAAAGGAACAAACCAAGGGAATTTGTGCAGGATTAATTATTGAGAATGCTAAATAGTCTGTACCAATCTAGTGCAGTGTATTCATTTAGAGAGGCACAAGGTCAACTTTATTTATATCTGGCTTGCAAAAACAGGTGGAGAATTACCCATAGAAACACAAGTTGATGACATGAACGTGTTCAAGAATTGACTTATGATTGTAAAAAATAGTTGCAATCTTATTTCAAGGTGTCTCATCCTGATCCTTACTCTCTGTGACACCGGCTATAAAACATTTCCACAGGCAGCATTGTCTTCCCATTTTTAAATTCTTCAGAAGATTTTTTCGGGCTCACATTGATACTCATCTTTTCTGAGCACTCTGCTTTAGATTGCAATCAAGAAAGAAATGAAGATTTCCTTGCAAAAAAAAAGTCCCTGTATAAGGTACACATGTGAAGGACAATAGCACTTAAGAGAAACAAATGAGAATCAGACATCATTTGCTCAAGGAGGTTTTAAAATCTCCACTTAGGACTGTCTCCTTGACAAATTGTGTTCCAAGTTCAAAGATTTTTATGTAGTCAGGTCTCCTATAACGAGACTTTCACAGCCATTTTAAAGAACTAGAGTAAATGACTCACTTTTTCCCTTATGAAATGCAGCTGGAAAATGGTAATGACTCTTTTGATATGGATTCCGTTAACTAAATGCTTATTTTGGTAAAAAAAATTTGTTATTCCAATTGCTAATTATGCCTTTTCAGCCTTTTTGTGGGTATATTTATTGCACATATTTTACTTTGATTTTCCTGTTGTAAGTGCCAAAGTTAATATTTCAAGTTTACATTAACTGCAAGTGTCTCATGTTTAAATTAAAGACACACCTTATGTACAATTCAGCACCTATTTTAGCCCTTTTTTTTGTTAGAATAATGCATATCCTCTGGGCAGCACTTAGCTACTTCTTCCTGACTGCTTCATAATGAACCAGGTTTTTGACAACTTGTTTGGTGACCTATTAGCAAATATTTTTATTTTGATGGTAACCAAAACTATTAAGTTTTGTTTCCTTCTCTGTTTCAGGGTATTTCTTTTCATGCATTTAATACATTTCAGCAAAGTCAGAAGATTGAATGTTTGAAGAACTTCAGGGTTTTTGTGAAGATGAGTGAAAGTATGGGATTTTTTAAAATGTGTATTTTTTAAAATTAGTCATTTATAAAACGTGTATTTATGTGTATTTCATAAAATTTATATGTTAGAAGAAGTTTTTATGATCTTCACAGACTTTGAAGGACACGCTTGGCACTTTGAAGGACATGCTTGGCATCCTTATCCTGAGATAAGGATTAAGGTGGTGTAGGCCTTATTATACAGAATTTACCTAAGTTAAATAGCAGCTTCCTGGGAGCTGAAGCAATCAACAACAGTGTTGGATGAGGAAAACTCTGCTCCTGGTGTGGGAATAAAAGGAGATCTGTGGCACAGAGGTGGCTTTTCCCCCTAGATTCAGTTCAAAATCTGGCAATATCATATTAATAACCTTGGGTACTGCATCTGCTTTGGCACTGGGAATCAGCATTGCTTTCCTACACAGGAGTTGGAGTTGTGTTATAATATCCATTTAATCTGGATGATGATGATTGTTGTCATTATAGTAATCATTATAATTAAAAAATTATTTTTAAAATAAAGAATCACTGACTTCTGAAAAGAGCAATTTTGAAATTCCCCCCTGTATGTGGTATCTCTGAACAGGGAAGCAGGCAAGTCTCAGCACCACACTGCCTTTCACCAGAAGGAAAAATCAACAGTTACACAACAAAGAATGTGGCAGGAAAAAGAGCATTAAGTCTCTGCTAATTTTTGTCAGAAGGATGAATTTATTACAGGCCTTCTGGCCAGTAACATTGGACTTTGTGGTCTTGTAGGTCTTTTCGAGCCTTAATGATTCTTTGATTTCTTTACCCTCTCCTCATTTCTCTGCTTTGTTAAATACACTGATCTTCCTTGCCTAGGCACCTTCACTGCAGCTTTCAGCTCATCACTTACATAAACTTCTCCACTCGCTTGTCTCCTGCTTCACATGTCAAACAGATCTTGAGAAAAATTGCTTACAGACCTTCTTTAATCTTTTTAGAAATGGTGCCATGAGGGCAGGCATGAGCTCACATGAGTTACAGGAAGGGGGCCACTGCTAAACTTAACAAATCAATGTGTTGATTGTTCAGTATGTTGCTTTCTTTCAACTTATCCCATGTAGCTTTTCAGCAGAATTAGCTTTTTTTATACCCATACACTGCTGCTTCCATGCTTTTTCCCTCATTTATGTCCTCTGCCATAGTTTCAGTGGTTCTATTAAATTGCTTTGACTTAGCAACCAACCTGAAATATGAAAGTAGAGCCGGAAAATATAGCTTTATGTGCTTTGATAGCTCATTAAAAGTTAACATAATTTACAACTAAGTGCAACTAAAAAAGTAAGTAGCATTGAGAAAAAACATTTTCAGGGAACCATGCAAGGAATGGACTGGGCTGGAGTTGCTGAAGGAGAGCTTTTTTTGTGCCACAGTGGTATAATTCAAGATTTATGCAAAATTCAGTGAAAAGCATGAATAAAAAATCCCTATGATAGATTATGAATATTTATGTACTCAAGACAAAACACAAATCAAGTATGTTTATAAAAACATTGAGCTGCATAATTGTAATTCCTTCCAAAATAAATAAATGCCCTGTCTCTTTCTTAAAAAGAAAAAAAAAAATGTGGGAAAGGGAGAAACCCTGGAGTGACTACTTCCTAAGAAAACATCTGACAAATAACCATGCTAAAATAATGGGACACTACATGGGACATAAATATTACTTGACCCCGAAAACTGTGGTGAATGAGATTATGAGTAAACCCCTGCATTGAGTATTCCCTTTGACTATTCTGAGCATAGAAATTGTTACTTACTTTGTATTTATGACTGCACTATTAGTGGAAGAAATGTACTTTCTGAAGCTTTACTAAATGCTCAGGTAGCCTTAGTTCCTTATTATCTTCTCTCAGTGGAAAAGCACACCAGCACCTCCACCCACACACCTTTAATTGGACTACACCTAGTCATTTTAAATGATCCTGCAAGCCCTGATAACAGCAGTGTTTCTAGTGAGCAATTGTACAAATTGAGGGACAGCAACCATTCTGGCAGTGGAGTACATTCAAGTCACTCAGAAAGCCAGGACACTCAGTTCAGACTGTGGTAACAATACTGAAGACTTCCCAGAGCTGTTCCAAGAATTGAGAAAAAGCGTGGTTCAAACAGCAGTGACTAAAGCCATTACGAATAGTGTTTACAAGTGTACGAGCACATCAGACTTGTTTTGTGCATTTTAAAGGAATAGCCACACATTAAAAGAAGGATCCAACAGTGCAGAATGGCTTTGATGACTCTGCAAGGCTTTAATAACCCAACAGCTAAGTACAGATTCAGTCACCCTGCCCTGTGAGAAGCTCATTCCACAGCACTCCCAGGGCTGGCAAAACCAGTCCTTTGGTTTTTGGTTTTTGCCCTCTGGAAGAGCTTTTATTCTTTTGTGTAGTCTCAAGGTCAGTGCCCTCCTCTGTTTCCCCCTAGAAAAATAACTGGAAAAATGAACTCGAATTAAGGGCATCCAAACCAAAATTCCCCAAGCACCACTCTGGGGACTTCTCAGCATTCCCCCCCTCTCAACAGAGCCTTCAGAGAAATTCTGGTCCCAGGTATCTCCAGGTGCTGCACACAGCCAGCAATTCTGGGCTGATTTGGAAAGTTTGTGCCTAATCTTGCCTGGCATTAACATTTTTTGCCTCTTCTAACTTGCTAGAAATACAAGATTACACTGAACATTTGTTACCTGGAGTCAATGAGGATATTACTTGGTCACACAAGGGCAAATCCTCTCATTTCAATTCTGGCAAGGAAATGGATTAAGGTCTTTATCTTCACAGAGTGAAACACAAATATTTAATTCTGGTTTTCATGTTATCATCTCACATGCATGGCTTTTTGAGATCAGTCACCAGGATAAAAATAAAAAGGATGTACCCATGAATGAGAATAAATATTCAGGTTGCTTCATGAATATGGACAACAATGACAAGAAGGAGACATCAAAAGCCTCACAAGATTTTCTGTCTTTAATAATTCAATTTTGCAGCAAAGTCAGTCAATGGTTGGAAAATAGCAGGTTCAAATGCTGTAGACTGAGCAAAGGAAAAATATCTGCTACAATTTTATTTGCCATCAAACACAGATTTTACAGTGAAAATCAACTTTATAGATGATTTTACAAGTTTACAGGGTTTCCATGATAAGAGTAGCCCCAGCTTTCCACCCTGAGAGATTTTTCTAAATATTCTTCAATATTTCAATGAATCTTTATGTGCTACAAAACTTTCCAGTGTATGATCTTAGTTTATTGACTTTTCCCTTAAGTCAGAACGTTGACTTTGGAAAAAGTATAGAAACCTGAAGTAACTGTGATGCCTCAGACAGAGGAAAAATGTCACATCAGTTAAAAATGGCCAGCTGGTGCTGTGCAAAGCAGTGACCAGGTCTGACAAATGCAGCTCTTGGACATTCTCAGTTTGAGAATACTGTCTAATCTGGAAATGTTAATTAAGGACCACTCTCTCTCACATAATCAAAGGAAGTCCAGTCTTACAACATCCATAAAAAAGGCATAAAATAATCTCGAGACCTGGTCAGTTAGTACTGGGGACTTCAGAATGAAGATGTTAACTATATTCTGAAAAGTACTACTTCCATATGAGACATAAAAAAGGAAGAGAACAGACTGTGAAAGCATGAGTAGAACTCTCCTATGAATTACAGTAAAAATTTAATTACTGTAAAAATTCAATTGATACAAGCAAGAATTGGCCAAAACACCCATAAATTTAGAATTCTGTCTTCCTAACTGAGAGACAGCATAGCATTTCAAAAAAACCATCAAGATCTTTGCCCTGAGAAGTTTTGGCTGCCCCATCCCTGGAAGTGCTCAATTTAAATTCTATTTAAATAGAGAAATTATATTGATTGCAATAATAGACAGTATGAAATACAGCATGGAATTTCCCAGGTAAACATTTTCCCTCAACTACATCAGATGAAAGATACTGTAAACGGAGTGATAAATGAATATAGCAACTTGACTGTAATATTAATTGCAGGTGCAGGTAAACCACAGATGAAGTGCTGCTATTATATTAATTAGACTGATAATCATGATCTGTTTCTTTAACAAGACTTCCAGGTATGGAAATATGAACCTGGATTCAGCAATAAC
The DNA here is from genome assembly GCA_013400175.1 of Phainopepla nitens. Taxonomy (NCBI): domain Eukaryota; kingdom Metazoa; phylum Chordata; class Aves; order Passeriformes; family Bombycillidae; genus Phainopepla; species Phainopepla nitens. Next base: position 42,945 of record VXBQ01009309.1, read on the forward strand.
TGTGAAAAAACAGTTTCCATCTTTTATGACTGTTTTTAATTCTGTACCTACTGTGGCCACATTTTGTAATTTTGCCATCATTTGCAGTGATTTTTGTAAATTGTTGCAGCTATTCCTCAGATTAGTCCATCACCCAGTATGATATTTTTAGTGCACACAGAACCATGGTAGCTAAGCAACAAAAAAAAAAAAAAAAAGGGAGGAAATTGAGGACTTGATGGTGTCTCAGAATGACCACATTCTTTGCTTAAAACAAGTGTTTGAAACGGACTCTGCTCATTAAATCCAGCCACATTTCTGCTGGGTGACCAAACTCTCTTCATTCAGCCTTAGAAATGTTACAGCTTCATGTTTTGGAAGTGGAGCTGAGTGTTTATTCCCTCTGCACAGCCCCTGGCTCACCCCCAGCCTCCCTGGGAGATGGAGTTTCCCTGGAGGGGGGATGTGGCACACCCCGAGTGTCAAGCCTTGCACTTCTCCTTGGGGCAGCTGCCACCAGCAAAGATTAAATTAAATATTAAAGAACTATTTCTAATCATGATGACCATCAGTCTCCATTGATACAGAAAGTGAGCTTACATTCTCTCAGCCAACGAAACTTCCAATATCAAATTATGTAAATACATCAGGGTTAAGTCCTGCTTGAGAGGGAGAAAAAGGACTTCAGTCTCTGTCAGCCCTAAATATCTATCAGTAGCTTGTAAATCTAGACTGACTTCTTATATTAATCTTAAAAATTGATCTGGATCAATTAGATCCATCTAATTTAGAATTAGAATCCATTTTAATTCCATCTTAGACAGAATGATATATTTTACTTCTATGAAAGATTGAACTTTTTTTTTCCTGCCATATACATAATTTTTTTCTTAAAACTAACCCTCAGGCTGTTTTTGAGAGGGTTTTATTTTTTTTTTTTTGAGAGAACTCTCTCTCTAGGTACATATTACAAATACTAATAATTCAGATTGTTTGGGAGAAATCTGTATGAAATTCATTACCAAAGCCTGAAAATCCTGGCTAAGGGTAACCATGCTGCTTGTAGTCCATATGCCAACAATACCCTCAGTTTATGCATTACACTTTCACCCTGGAATGCAAATAACCTCATGATCATGAGATTTGCTGGTCATGAAACTGCCTTAAAAGATTTTTCCATTTTCTTCAATTTTAGCTGCTTCTGACATCTACTAAAATCAATATTAATTCTGTTATTGACAGAAACATTGCCTATAATTTATTTGGTAGAAGAATAATGAAAAAAAATTATTATTTATTCTATATGTGTAAGACCTGCAATATTTATTTGTAGCTTGTCAAGAAACAATACTTAGCAATGTAGGTGTGGGTTACTAGAAAATGACTATATAATTTAACATGAGCTTTCAGACAATATTTGTTGTCAGATCCTTTTCTACTTTGGCAACTCTTAAAAAGTATATTTTAGAGAACTGAGAAATTATTGAGGTGTCTGTTATGTATTTGGTATTTTTGAAAACACAATCAGAAAGTCTTAGGAATTGTTGAAGGCTTCACTTTCTACAATTCTCTATTACATGCCAAGCTAAGACATATTTTAATTTTTTTGTTATCACTGAGCTATGTTTTTATTTCAATCATTATTTAACCACTACCTATTTGGGACTGGTTCACTGACTTTAGATTGTAAAATACTGACTTTGCAATTCAGAGAGACTATTCCTCCATCTAGTGCTACAAAACCAGATCCTTTTATACAAAATAACTAGAGTACACCATAAATAAGATAGACTTTAAAAACCTCCCTCCAAAACCAACCAATGCAAAAAAAGGCAAACAAAGCTAAAACAAAACAAAACAAAAAACCCCAAAATTTAAGTTCATTCCCATCTCCTCATCCAAAGTTCCCTGATGTGAGCTCCAAATTCACTGTCAGGGCCACAATAACTTGGCACTAGGGCTCTCTGCAAAACAGCCACACCTCTGAATCTGTACCAGGCTAAATTGATTTATGTGGGACATTCAATGTAAAATTCCCTCTTTATCATGGAGCAATGTGATCCTATAATGTGACCAGGCTGTGTTAAAAGACATCTCTTCAAGCAAGAGCACAAAAGAGCATCTTGCTTGAAGCAGCTGAGTAGCCCTGGAATCCTCAACAAAACTAATTCATACTAATCTTGTTCTCAGAGATTATCTACAGAATTGCATAGATGGAGACTGGATATTAGTTAATGACAATTTAGGCTTAATGTTTTTACAATCAATTTAAAGGAAAGCAGACCACAAGAAATTATAGAGTTTATGCAGTCTTAACACTCAAACAAACAGGAAATCATCAACAAAATAATTTTGGCCAAAAAAAAAAAAAAAAGATAAATTCCTGTATTTCCTAAAAATAACATGGAAAAATGCAGGAATACTAAAAAATTTCATCAGTCCAAACACTCTTTTCTGTAAATAGCACGTGAGCAAATAGTTTCAAACTCTTTTTTGAGGCAGCACTGCTGATGGCACATCTATCAGTAAGGTACTGATTCCTGCCTTTGGGATGGTGTAAAACAGGCAGTTCAGCAGATTAAAGATACACAAATACTGCATCTCGATTACAAATGTGAATAGGTATGTTTGGTAATTAATATTAATTATAGCAAGCACTCACCACATGCATTTGTGCAAGTTAAGGACCAAATGCCATCAAAATCAGTTTTTATACCTGCTGAATACAGTCAGTAAAAAGCAGTTGGCAAGAGGTATCCAGATCGATTGTTTGCCATAAGTAAAGAGAAAGGAGATGAATTCTTCTGCAAGGACATTGACCATTTTGCAGCTTTTATTCTTCCATCTCTTTATAGGACAAATTGTGGGAAAATCAGGTTTATTTACTGGCACCATTGAGAGCATTCAGCTGAAAAACTGCAATACAGAACTGGAAAATATGTTGTTGCTGAAATTGAAAACAAATCACATTTTGGACAGTAACCTCATAAACAGGAAAAAGATTACTTGAACTGTGGGCTGCAATAGACAGTGATTTACATAAAAGGGCAGATAAAAATATCAAGCCATCAGATGCATGGATGACCACTCAAAAGCAACAAATTTGAGATCTGTGTTTCGTACTAATTGATATGTTTTTATTGGACAGCTTGTCAGAAAAGTCAGAGAGATATGTAGGCATCCACAAATGAAAAACCTAATTTTTGAAGGATGCTTAACAGCATTTAGAAATTATTTCAGTGCAATAACAACCTCGGGAGCTGGGAAGACCTGGGGACAGATGGCTTTGGTACCTTAAAGCACATTTCATAGAATTATCTTTGAGTAATTTAATTAAGTAGTTCCTATTCCTTGCAGCAGAGCTTTTTAGAGGAATCCAACCACAATGAAGTGGCATTTCTCTGCTTCCCTGCTGACACTCTGGCTCAGCTCAGAAAGATGGAGCAGGGAAGAGCAAGACATATTCTCTCACTCTCTCTTTTCTGCTACCCATATTAAGGGTATGAAGGGAAGGTGCACAGACAGAAAAGCTGTGTAAATTCCTACTGAGCATGCACAAGACTATGTGCACTGTAAACATAAAATGTTTGTGTAAAATACTGGAGAATAAAGTCAGAGACATCACTTTATTCCAAGAGGCAAGAAAACAGAGGACAAAGAGAAGACTTGTCTAAGAAGGACAGGGAAATCTCCCCTTCCAAATTGGAAATATTCAATTTACAGGCAAGAATAAATGTTTGCTGATAGGTGAGGACCCTTTCAAAAATATGAAATGTCTAGACATGCAGATGTTTGTGAAACCATAAACCAAAATCTTGTCTCCAGTATATCAGACAGGGCTCAGTCGTGTTCTACCTGCTGACATGTAGCAGACCTTTTCTCCTGCTGGTCTTAAATTACTCATTCATCCACCCCTGGGAAAGCAGGGGGAATTCAATCTGCACTCAGTTCATAAAGCTCGAGCATCACAGAGACAGTATTTCCTTCCCTTGTGCTCCCTCATTTTCCCACCCTCTGGCATCATTCTCAAAAGGTGCTGCCCCTGGAATGGCAGCTTTTGGTGCCTGCATGGTACAGGTAACTGCATTAGGAAAGGCATCAGGAAAAGATAAATGTCCATTTACCCCTTCCCCATCTGCTGATTTACTGAATTGCTTTCACTCTCAACAAGTCTAAGGGAAGCTGTGAGAGGAAAGTAATTTCCATAGATTATTTTTCAAAGAAAGTGATTTTAGACAGCAGGAGGAAATGATGAATCTTGCATGCAATTTACCCTCCTATGCCAGAAATAATGAAAACTAGGACAAGCTGTTCCACAGAAGGATTAGACACTTACCCAAGATTGGAAAACTGTCAGTATCTGTAAACATTTCCAAAAGTTTACACTACACCTGGGAATCTGACTCTTTTGAGTCATTTTGGCAGACATGCTCCTTTTCTTAGAATCTTTTGAAAATGTCTAGGAGCTTCTATTTCCAGAATTTGTGGGGTTTTTGCAAGGAAATTATTAAAATGTTAAAATACATATCAGCAAATAAAATGTGAGAAGAAATGAGAAGATTTCTCTTTACTGAGAATGTTAATTATATCTTTGCAATATTTTCAACAGATCAAGAAAGCAAATGTACTGGGTGTAGGTGGCAAGGTTTTGGCAGCAGAGGAGGTGTGTGCGGGGAGAGCTCTGTGCAGAAATGCCAGGGAGAGCCTTGGGAAGGACACAGACAGTGGCAGCCACTCCCAGCTGCTTCCTCCTGGCTCTACAACTGCCCCAGCACAGGACACAGCTGAGCCCATCAGAGAAGCTGGGGACACCTGTGAGAAATTGTATTTAATATAGAGCAAAACTGTGCCCAGGAATGGAGAGACAAGAAAAAAAAAAAAAGAAAAAGAATGTAAGAATCAGTGAATCAGTCCTACAACACCAAGGTGAGAAAAGAATGGAGGAGGTGCCAGGGTTTTAATTAATTTGGTTAGTTTTTCCCAAATCAAGTTCTGTTTTGACCATGATCATAATTGGTAAGTGATGTCCCTGTCTTTATTTTGACCCACAAGCTTTTTTTACTTATACTGCCTGCCTGTCCTGCTGAGGAGAGGTGGTGGGAGAGCAGCTGGGTGGGAACCAGCAGCATGTTAAGGTCAATTCCCCACAGCAAGAAATGTTCTTTTCCTGGGGAAAATGTTCTTTTTCTTTTATGGTTCTTCTATATGTGTCACTATATCCTTTGATTCCTTGGGTGTCTTTAACCATGTTGCAAGTGTAGGATCCACCAGAGTGAGCCGTAATCTTTCTAGCTGATGTAATGAAGGCAGGGAAGAAAGGTCAGATTCAGTTCTGTGTGTATTGCAAGCCAGAATATTAGCATTCTAGTGCTTAAAAAATAACACTATCTTTGTATTATGACAAAATTTTTATCCTGTTCTTACTAATGCTAGTTAATATTTGCAATTTGCTGTGTAGCAACAGTCAGACAGAACACACACAGAGCCCTGTCATGCTCCTCAGGCGAGTTTCACAAGTGACCATGTGTTATGTTTTTGGAAAGAAGAGCAGTTTTACCAGGAAAACAAAGCAAGGATGTCTGGCCAGCATTCAAAACATTCAAATCTCAGAACAGTTTTTTTGCAGACAGCTTGTGGCAAAAACAAACCCTCAAGACAACTTTGCACTTTTTAAAGTAGCTGCTCCAAATTTTCCATACTAGCAGACACAGTGAGTCAAAAGCAATGTAAAGATCTCCATATGAAAGGTCAGCAAGCCTGCAATTACCACAGAGCTCTGTATAGGCTGGGTTTACCTTCTGCATCTCTTCTGATACAGATTTTAGGAGCTAAGTCTTTGTACCCAGCTGCATCTTACAATAAGAAGGCACTACTCAATGGAAAGATAATATAATTATTTTGCTACTCATGGTCTCCAAATACAGCCATTTTTAAACTGCTAGGATTTTTAGACCAACCCTACTTTATTCTGCAGATAGACTCTTGGGTTGGGCACATATGATCTTTGCAAAGCAACAGGTGAAACCCTTACTTTGTTTGAATATCAAATATATCTGCCTGTGAGTTTATAAAAATTTTAATGTAGCAATTTAGCAGAGGTGTTTTTTTTCTCATTGTTAAAATGTTTAATGGTTGTAGCCACAGTAATGAGGAGAGTCAGTGTTCTCACAAGCTTCAGTTGGTTGTTTTGTGTAGGCATACTTGAACCACAACAGGTGTGTAACATTGTGGGTCACGAAAAAAGCTGAGTTTGTAGAGATGCTGCCTTAGTAATTCAAATCTCTATTAATGTTTAATAAAAATTAAATAAATGTATTAAATAAAATAAATGTATTTTGTGCTTCCTGCCTGTGTAGAGTGGGCAGGCTTTAAAAAATTACATGCTAAAAGTATAGCAGCCAATAAAAAAATACTTGTGGGACTGTTTTCCTGGTTGAAGTACCGTGAAAATATTTAGGAGGAAAAAGAGTAATTCTTAAATTTTTTGTGGGCGAAACATTGACAGATACATGTTCAAAGGTCATTCATAGGCCTCAACAGGAGGTGCTGATTTGGCATGCTAATGTCAGCTAGTATCCCAGCATGTGGAGAAATTACTCTGTGACTTCTTCTCAGTAAACTGTCCCCTGAAGTACTGATTATTTTTTACTGGAATCCTGTTGTTTCAGTTCAGAAGAAACAGCCAAATGAGTGGTGTGAACTAAATGGCAGTTCTGACGACTAGATTCCACCTGTCAGATTTCTACTGCAGTCTGCAAATTATTTGGTTCCTGTCTCCAAGTGCTAATCAGCTTGCATCTCTGAAGCAACTACTGCTGAAAGTGAGTAGAAACAATCTTACACAGCTGATATGTTGGTTTTGCTTGTCCTTTATTTTCTGATAAACTCTTTTACATAAAAATACATAGTAGCTTGTGAAATTACTCAAATCTTCACTCAGAACTGAATCCTAGAAAGAGTCCAATCGTGCTTCTAGTTGGAATCTTTGTTGGGTTCTAAGAGATTTTAATCATCCCTGAGGCTGGCAAGTAGTTGTAGACATCAGAGGTTGGACTCAATGATCTTGGAGGTCTTTTCCAACCTTGATTCCAACCAATGATTCTCTGATTTTGTGATCTGTAATAACAGTTAGACCATTTGTCTTATTTTCTCTCCTGTATTTCAGAAACATTAGTCATGCTCTGATCTTAAGACTCGCTCCAAGTCAAACTTTAAGGACTTGGACCAATAGTTTGAGAAATTACTTAGTATTACATAAATCTGCAAGATATTCAGTCAACATTTATGCCTGCTTTCTTTTAATGTGATGGATCTGTCTGAAGTGCAAATGCTTTTCTTCATAGCAGTCCATAGAGTGCCCTTTTTGGATGAATAAAGCAATGCTGGTAACACACCAGTTTGAGCCTTGCTGAGCAGCACTTTTAAAACACCAAGGGTGTCTCTTTTTTCCACTCTGCCCCTGCAGCAAGTGGGCTGAAGATGGGCAAGAAAGTGGGAGGGAAGAAACTGTGAAAGAATGACACGGGGGGGAGATTTAGGGTAGGTAACCACTGCTCAGTGAGTGGCTGGGCAGCAATGTACTTCTAGAACATGGGAAGTGATTGCATCATTGTCATTACTTGTGTGTGGGTTCTCCCCTCCTCCCCTTTTCCTCTGTTATTTGCTGATTAAACTATCTTTATCTCACCTCACGAGTTTTTCTTGCCTGTACTCTTCCAAATCTCTCTTCCATCCCACTGGGAGTGGCAGGAGTGGGGCTTGCTGACCACAGAGAGCCCACTCCATGTGAGTATGTGCCACATGTGATGCATGTGATCGATGCCTTCTGACTCATTTGTTGTTTGAATTCTCCCAGTGCTTCAAAAGTAACACCAGTGAACACTGAAAAAAGTAAAAGGATGTGAAAATCTCTCATTATGTAAAGATTCTCAGAATTTCTGATAGTTAAACCATAAATGAGATGGCACAGTCACCTGGGGCAGTTTCTAGTGCAGACACAAGAACCTGCAGCTATTTGCCCTTAGAAAGTCAAATTTAAAAAACCTCACTGAAACCAAAACCAAACAATTCAGAGAATATAATCTATTTGCTTTTAGATCTCAAGTGCCAATCTGAGGATATCTGAGTAAAACTATGATACATTAACAGAGTAAAATGAAGGTTTAGCACTAACAGACCACTTCAGCTGTATTCAAGCAGACTAAAAGTTCACCCATGACAATTTCCCTAGATATTAGTCAATAGCCATTCCACAAAAACACCATGACACCTTTTTATGTGTTGCATGCAGCTTTTCTTCTGGAGAAAAGAAAAAATATCAAGAGAACATAAAACTCTATCAATGCCCAAACTTCAGTAGAGAGTATCAGATATTTTCTGGTGGATATCAGTGTTAAAGATTGTAATATCTTTTTAAAGCATAAAAAATCCAGTCCTAGAAGAGCTGCACTGAATCAACTTTTCATTTAGAAAGTGCCAAATTCTTTCTCATTTTTATATGCAAGTCTGTCTGTGCTTTCTTCATCTCAGGAACTCTTCTTCTGTTCCAGTTTTATTGTAATGAAGCTGAAACTGGTCTTTTTCACTGGAGTTAACTTTTATATGTACACAACATATTGAGAATCTAATCATTAGAAAAGCTTTGAAAGAATTCTTACTAATGCAAAAGGATAGTTTGCTGAAGAAATCAAAGGTTGGAGCCAATTATACAGTATGGCTGCTGTAATTTTTTTTCAAATACAGCATCAAACACATTCTATTCCATCCATTTATCCTGTAAGTTTAAAATATGACTCACCTACATGAATCATACTTTTTCCTTGATTGGCCCCCTAAAATTTCTGGCAATTCCTACATTAACCTAAGGACAATTATTAAGCAAAAGAGGTAGACAAAGGCAGACTCACAGCAACACAATGAGGTCTTTAGAGTGACAAAGGTATGCAAGATTCAAAGATGTTAGCCACTTCCTTTACACCAAAGCTTCTCCAATGCTACTTACACAAGTTCCAATCAAAGAACAAAAATTAATTTGGAGTTATCTGCTTTGTAGGTCAGCACTTTCCGTTACTTGGAAAGAGAAAGTAGATCATTTAAAGGGATATATCAGCAGGAGAACGGGTTGAAAGTGCTTTAGGAAAATGAAAAAGAAATAAAAGTAAAGTTGCACAGAAGAACCTTTCCACCTCATGATCTGCCCAGCATTCACTGGGGCATATCCTACTGGCAAGTGTGTAAAAACCTCTTGGTTCCCAGAAAATTAGGTACAATTTGGGCCTGTTTCCAATAAAGGCTGGCTAATATGACTTTCATGTTATCATCAATCTTTTATCTTCCTGTTTTTATTTGGGGTAGGGAGAACATATCTTGTTTGTAAAAATAGGTAACTCTTTGTTGAACAGGTGGTGTTCCTCAATCACACTCCATATTACAGCTTCAGCACAAGACTTGAGTGAACACATTTTTCTAATCACTTAAACCTATTCTTTGTCCCCTGATTTTCTAAGTTCACATTAAGGCAGAGCTGCCTTTTCAGACAGACAGACAGCACAAAGTGAGACACTCTGTTCTTGATTTCCTCCAGCATGTCCCCAGCATATATAAATTGCCTGGCATATCTTCATCAATATTACATACAGACTTGTCAGCAGCCATCATGAACGTGAGCACAAAGAGCTGAGAGAGTTTCCAAGACAGGACGTTATTTTTGGATGACAAATTTTCAATGCTTTCTGCAGATCTAGAAAGCTTTCATGATAATTGTAAACTAGTATCAAAAACCTATGCCAATATACAAGATATTTTTAATTTTCTCTGTGTGTAGAAAGACAAGGAGAATAGCAGCAGGGACAAAAACCTGAGAGAAGCATTGATTTACATGTTCTGCCAAGTCTTAAGCCCCCATTGTTGTAAATTACAACAGGGCTATTATATGTTCAGTTTACATGCCATGTATTGGTACCCTTGCTCAAATATAGCCTTATAAATGCAGTTTTCAGTCATGAGCAATCCTGTCATCTGGCAGTCAACTGAAATGTGGGATTAACCATACTGTCAACTGCTAATATAATAGGTTACTTTGCAAATAAATAGCAACTGCTTCGTAAAAAAATTGAAAGCATAAAGAGTTTATCCTTTGTATCCCTTTTCTACTTTTATCATTTCATGCCCGTATATGACTGGATAGAAAATGGTAAAATTGTCTTCCTTCTTTCTTAGGGCTGGTGGCACTCTGGTGCAGTGCTTTACATCATGAAGTAAAATTAATCAAAGTGGTCACATCAAGTTCAACAATTATTATAGAAATCCCTCAACTCGACTAAGTATTGTCATTCCAATAATTTGTTAAACTGAATTATGTTGCTCATATACAGTCTTTTGATTAATATGTGTTTCTTCAAATGCACTTAAATCAGAATTCATCACATTAAGGTCGTGACACTCCCGCAATTCGGTTTTACAGAAGTAGCTTTCATGAACAATAGGGTGATGACCTTAGCTCTGAGTTTTCTGGTCCTGTCAGTTTGTGCCACAATTTTAATGAGATTTAAAACTAGGCTTTTCAGCACTGCATTCTTAAAACAGTGTTCTTAACAGCTGCAATTTCCTCTGCACAATCCATTTACGGTTACTTCCTTTCCAACTGAACCAGTGAAAAACACTTGTTTAACTCTCTGATGGTCTTTATGAGATGTAGTCATAAATGTTTCTGTCCTAGGGATGCCATTTAGTTTGATTGATACACAGTAATCACTGCAGAGATGTTCCTCAGCATTGTGTAAAATAATGTGCATGGAGCAAGGACACAAGCTATAACCTGAAAATATCCACTAAGCACCAGAAGGGGATACACTGCCACCGTTGGTAATCACTTCGCTCATTGTTTACCCTGTGTTGTTCTGAAACTCTTGGGTTTGTGTAAAGACAAGCTTATGTTTAGGTGTGAGAGCAGATGGAAGCTAAAGTTTTAGTAACTGTGTCTTTTTAGCATGCAGAAGACAAAACTTTGTGTGATGTCAGAAACAGATGGAAACCATTACTGCCTATCACAATACAGATATTACTAATTTCCTGTACCAGAAATCTGGCAGGACCATACGTAACAACTTTTTAGAAATATCCAGCTATCTAAAGCCTGTGGAACTGCGAGACATGTAACATTTAAAATATCAACCAAAATAATACTGAAAACCCTTCCACAAACCGGAAAAGTATTTTACCAAGTCTAAATATATATATTCCAATGCATTTGAATCACCCCGTGGGAAAAAATAATAAATCAGGAAGACCCACTCTAATGGGATAAATCAGAGCACGTCTTTTACTAATAGGAAAAAAAGCTGGCAGAGGGCAGACAATTTGTAGACAAATGAAAGGATCAGTATCTGTTTTCTAGCAAATGTTGAGAGCTGTACTTTTCACAAAAATCACTATGTTTTGAAGAAAGTTGCATTGGAGAAAGGCTTTTAACTATCAAACCAAAAGTCCAGCCTCTGAATGCAGGCAAAAGGGTGGCCTCACATTAGTAGCAGTAAATGATTAAATAAGTTTTGCTGAAACACAAATGCCTTTTCTTTTCACTACTAGAAAGGTAATTGACAGTGTGAATGAATGGGACAAGTGCCTATGTCATTTTTCTGCTACATGCAACTTCTGTCTGTGAGATCTCTGAATCTACCTCCTCTGTGCCGGTTTAATTTCTTCCTAAAGTACTTAATTAACCTCCAATCTGGAAATCAGGTAATTATTTCAAATTCATCTCCAACAAAACACAGTCCAGCCTATTTCTGTGATTTCAAGACTCCCTGTATTTTCTTTTTACTCCCTTTATCTTCATTGCTTTTCTACAGTTCTTCTTGAGTAATATAGAGTGTAGACCTAAAACAACCTTTGCACGAAGTAAAACTAACAGCCTGTATTTCCTGCCTTTCATTGTGAGACCTGACAGAAATATGGCTTGCAAGTAGAAGCCACTTCAACACAGGCATCTTGTCCATAATTTAAAATAAAAATAGTGGAATTTTTTTTTTTTCAATTTTCTGTGAGTTATTTGTAGTACAGTTCCAGGCAAAGCACATTTGACTGGGAGAATTTAGGTTAATTTATTACCAATTAACCTAAATATTCAATTACTGATTTGGGTGTTGGGAAGCAAAGCAGACAAACATTTAAACACAGAGGGAAAACAAGTTCCTGCTCCCTTTCCCAGGCTCCACATTGCACCAGACACTCCTCCTTCCCCTCCCTGTCTCCACTCCTCTCCTACAGACAGAGGTCACACTCCGTTGAGATCAGAGCACCATGGCTTCTCTGTGGCACTCTTTGTCCCTCACTTTGTTCTTCAGCTGGCCCGTCCTTTCCATTGGTTTTCTCCACTCTGAAGGGGCCCATCGAGGTGCCACAGTCCCTGTAGTAGACAGGTAGAAGAATTATAAAGAAAGGCCTCATGAAATCAGACCTTGCTCTGCAAAAACTTGCAGCTGGCCTGTTAATTCTAACTGCAGCTAGCTAACTTCCCATGCGAAAAATCGTAAGAATGAAGGCAGTTAACACAACAACCTATTCTGAGGGTGAAAAACAAATGCATCTGCAATAACAAGGGATTTGTCCCAGGAAAATCAGTGAACAAAGTATGCAAACTAACCAGGAATAGAGAGATTTGATAGACAAGTAAAATTCCTTACGCTAACCAATAGAGTAATTGGCAAGAAAGCTATTAACCAATTGGAGTTCAACATGAGGTCAGTGAAAACTGTATAAAAATGAGTTATGTGAATAAAGATTGGCTTTTCCTGCATGAAGAAAATGGAGTCCCAAGTCTTTCACTGCAACAAGTCCCTTTGGGGTCATACCAGCTTGGTGGTGGAGCCCCTCCTATAGCTCTGGCCTTGGTCCTGGCCTTTTTTCTCTCAGAATTTTTGCCTTTCCTTAAATACATTTTCCAGAGGACCCACCAGTGCCTGCCAGGGTCAGCTGAGGCCTGTGGTGGGCTGGTTGCAGAGACACCTGGAACTAGGATTGTCAGCCCCTCATCTCCTCTCACAGGAATCCCCCTGCAGCCCTCCAGCTGCTGAAATGGTGCCTCCTACACCGAGGGCCCATTCCAAACTCAACTGACAAACCAAACAAGAGATGAGTGAAACACAGGAAAAAGAATACAAATCTTAAAAGAGTAGGATTGAGATTTGTAACATTTGCAGTTAGGAAATTCTAGGCAACTCCAAGTGCACTATCTATACATATTGGGTATGACACCATCAAATTACAGGGTTTGCATATTTCTGGTGTAGGAATTGAATGGATCTCCTTGGTCTCACCTTGTGATTCAGCAATGTGTGTAAAATGTCTGTGCTCCTGGATGGAGTCAAAGTGTGGAAGAAACCACACTGAAATGTTCCAGTTTTGCTGGAGTTAGTTCTTTTGTCAAATATGAAGCCTCTGGGTCACAGAAGAGAGAGATTCTTAGGAGGCAAGTTCAGCAATGCTTGTGAAGACATTGCTCATCAATCCTTGGAAAAAAAACTGTCAGATTTCCAAGTGCTGCATAACTGAAAACTGCATCTTACATCAATGGGAGATGTAGATTCACATGGTGAATAAGGAATAAACATTGCAAACAGGTTCCCAATGTTAATGTCTCCATTCATCCTCATGCAACAGAAAGAGTCATGACATAGTCGTACATGGATTTTCTGTGAAAGAAACATTCATGTCTTGGAAAAGGCAGGGAAGACATTAATTTTACCATAGTCAAGAATTGCTGTAAAAGACTAGAAGAAGCCGTGGTTCAGAGGCCTAGTAATTTAATTAAATATAAAATATCTGTTGCACTGGATCACAGAATTTTGAAATTGTCATGATAATCTCAGGGATAAACCACAAATTTCTGTGAAGTCACTCAACATCTTGACCCATATCACTGGCATTTTACACCTATAAATTCCTTCAAAGCCTCTCTGTGTGTGCAAGCTTGTCCCTGAGCAATTTCTGTAAACCCAGCTAGACACAAATGGAAAAAAACACAGCTTGATATGAATCCTGAGCTTGACTATTCATACTATGAGAGAATCTTCCTACTGTCCATGGATCTGAAAAACAAGCACTTGAGGGAGAGGTTCTTTAATATTTACAATATAATCATAAATGAAAAATACTTTTATTACCCATCAATTCTTAGTATAATTTCAGTGATTACTTCAGAAATGAAATTAAGTGGAGCCACTGTCTGTGAGGATTACTTTTGTTAGAACACACGAAGCTGTCTTCAGCATTTAGAAACATTACTGATTGTCAGGATATTTAGAGACTGATTGAGAAAAAACCAGTAGGCTTTGAAAAAATAAAAAGAATTAAAATCCTAAGTCTCTTAGTCTTTTGGCCAATACAGATCTCTTTAATTTTCTGATTGCTGCCATTTCTACAACCAGGAAAATTCTGTATTAACTTCAGAATTTTGATCTATATGTGCCTGTCTTTTGTTTGGAGACCTGAGCAGAGATCTGCTTATACATTTTTGAACTTTTCTTTTTGGATCTAGACAAAAGTGTCCCACCATGCCATTCCTTCCTTTCAGAATAAACTTCAAAAAAAACAAATCTTAAATTTCTTCTGTCTAAAGAAAAAAAAAAAAATCTCAGCACTATCAGTCAACCCCATTCCTTTCCATTTTTGAAGAATTCTCAATTGCAAAGAAACTATGGTATTTTCTGGTCACTGTTTCCCTGTATTTTTGTGTAAATCAATATTGTGACCCATGATTCATTGTCCTGTTTTGACCTGCAGTGATCAAGGGCAAGGTTGCCTGTAAGTAGTCACAAATAGCTCTGTGCATCATCTGAATGCCTTATTATCCCTTTTTCTGTCTTCTCCTGAAGTGGTTTTTTTTTTGGCTTAGTTTCTTAAGTCCCATTGTTTTGCTGGCCCCTTCCACTGTCTCAGTCTTCTCTCAAAGCAGCAACCTCAACCTATTTTTTTCCCAGTTGCTCCAAATATTCTCACCTCTGTAGCTGATAAAAGCAGTAGTTTTGCTTAAATTAGTAAACGTGTATGTGCATAAAAAACCTAAAAAAATAAAAGTTTTCCCTCTCTTCCCACTGCCCCGAGATTTTATTTCGCAACGAAAAATTGTCAGGCTGTCAAAATGACATAATCTGGCAGGAGTTTGTTGGCAGCATGCCCAGAGGGGAGCTGTGTGCCACATGTGTGGAGTATCAACACTATGGCTTCATAAGTATTCACGTTTTGGCCTTTGAAAAGTCCCTTCTTTCACAGTTGAACTTTTCTGTAGTATAGACAGAATATAACATTCTTGGACCAAAAAATCGGAATGACAAGAAAATGCTTAAAGAGCAAATTAGTATTGATGAATAAACTCACGTGTGGCTTTCCTGGGGGAAAAATGATATCTTAATAGAATTCATGTAGCAGAATCCCTCACATTGCACTAGTGCACAGCTATAACCATAAGAGTCTTGTAGAGAGGATGTTAAATATTAATGTAAATCAGAAATTATCTTTAAGTATTCATTCTGTTTAATATCAAACATATTCCCTGAAAAAAGTGAGTATTTTTGCTTTGAAAATGTATTTTAGAGGCACTCAAATCCATACAATCTTTCATAGTGAGATTGAGATGATAGAGCTTGCAAAATAAATATTCCCATATGATTGATTTTTCAGAATCTGCTTTTTGGAAAAAAAAAGGCTTTTTCTATCCCTGCATCCCAGGCAGGTGTTAAAGCGCTTCTTGAACAAATGGTGTCCCAAGCACTCTCAAGTATATATGCAACTGTGAAAAAGTTACAAATTAAGGAAACAAAAAAGATCTTGCAATTAAACATCTAAAGTGTCCTCTTGAGCTTGGCTATGACTGTTGGCATTCAGATCCCTTCTGTTATTTGGAAGTAGCAGAGGAGGATGAGATGGAAGGGAGCAGCTTGAGTCGAGTTTATTTTCCAGCTGGGTTTTGAAACTAGCACATTCCTTGCAGAGCATGGGAAGTAATACCAGCCTCTGATTCTGTCTGAGGCTGTGCCCACTGGAAACTGGAGAAGATTTATCCCTGGGGAATTTCCTGGGGTGCTTGTTCTTCCTCTGAACTCACATACCTGTACTGACAAGGCAGGGGCGAGTTTTCCATCCTGCTTCCTCATGTCCTCTCTGTGGTCATGCAGGTTAAACCATCCATCACTTCATGATGTGTCCCCTCTCTCCCAAACAGGGGGTGGCTGCTCCCAACAGCAGATACTCTGGTCCATGCTGGTGGGACGTGGGACATTTCCTCTTTATTATAGTCAAGTCTTTCCACAGCTGAGGAGGAAAGTGAGATCACTGGGGAGGAAAAACTATGATCTTCATGTTGCCAGAGTCAGGAAGAAGCACTGTTCACTGTTTGCTGCCATTCTTTCCATAACCACTGCCAATGAGATGGTGTATGATGGTGATTCCTAAAGTTTCAGCTTTAATATTTTTCAGATTCTGTGCTGTTTTAGTATGTAGTTCTGGGCTTTGCATTAAGAGTTGGGAAGCTCTCTTCACAGAGTAGGGAGACAAAACAATTCCTTTCTAGCTTGGGACCAAGAACAAATTTTGGGCCCCTGAGTGTGAACAACAGTGAAGAAAGAGAGGGAACAAGGAGGATTGAGCTTCATAACCTGAAGCTGGAATTGGACAATTAAATCAAATCTACTGATGAACCAAAACCTATAAAAGTGACCAGGCAGCCATTTTGTGCCCATCTGTGGGTTTGACTTGGGTGTAGCCCTGGTGGGGTTCCTGCACTGCCCAAGCTGGATCCTTTCAATAAATACCTTTTAATTCTTTTATTCTACCTAGTCTCTGTTTCCAGGTTAGCCTTTCCAGGCACCAATAATGGAGCTCTGTGCAAGCTTCCAGCATGTGGATTGTGTACATGGGACCTCATCTGGCTCAACAGCTCCTCCTCGTACCCCAGCTGGATGCACGAGGGAAAACTCCCACACATCCTGCCACTGATGCTGCGTGGAGTTAAGTGGGTTTCTCTGATCACACAGTGAGCTTGAATAGGAAACCTTATTCGCCAGGGATCTCAGAAAGGGTATTATTCCTTAGCTGTGCAAGACTATGCCTTTCCCTCTGTTAAAACTTAAATTTCATGCTCACATTCCTGACCCAGCACCATTTGACTTGGGAGTCTATTGTTTGTTACACAGGCATTTAGCAGGTTTGTCAGGCTCTTGCTACCATCTGGTGTTGAGACAGCTAAAGCCAGTCAGACAATACTTAATGACCACTGGACAGAATTGAAAGCAAGCTAAATGATGCTGACAAGGCCTAAGTCCCTGCACTGTCATGTCAACACAACCTATTGTTTACAAGATAAGTCAATAAAAAAACCCAAGTGTGAAAATAAGGGATTATGGAAATAAAGAGGTTTTCTCTTCCTCTTTAAATTGGATAGAATTATTGCCTCTCCACTCTTTTCTCTTATTTAGGGACTGGCTATGCTCAACCCTTAACCTACTGGGTGTGGTGTAATCAAGGGACTATGAAGTATGTTCAAACTAGAAAAATCATAGATCTGTAATCAGAGTTGATAAATTACTGCAAGTGCTTATTTTTCAGACTGACTGCTAATCTGAAAATCTACCGTTACAATGAAAAGTGTGGGAAATTTAGATGAAAAAATTTGAAGTTGGTCAAATATGCAGCAGAGAATTGATTGCTTGGTGACCTTGTCCTGGGGAGGAAGGGTTTTGTTTTACTGCTTTTGTTTTTTAATTTTAATTAGTCTGTTAAAAGTTGGAACTGATTTCAGACTTGGTATCAGGAGTGAAAAAAACCTTTGTGCACTCTAACCCCATCAACTTACTTGAATTTCCTTGCGTGAAATAGATATAAAACATACAGTGAAGACGTGGTGAATAGGAAAAAGAATACGTAATGGAGTTCAGAGTGGAAGATTTTACCCTTAATAAAGTAACAAAAGAAAAATTAGAGAAAGTCTTGTGCAATGTAACCAGATATTCAATAGTATCACAGAACCATTTAGGCTGGCAAAGACCCTCTAATACCATCAAGTCCAACCATTCCCCAGCACTGCCAAGGCCACACTAACCCACATCCCCAAGTGCCACATCCACAAAGCTTTTAATTCCCCCCAGGAATGGGGACTCCATCACTGCCTTGGAAAGCTTGTGCCATGGCTTGACAACCCCTTCCAGGATGAAATTTTCCCCATATCCAATCTAAACCTCCTCTGGCACCATTTGAGGCTGTTCCCTTTCCTCCTGTCCCTGTTCCCTGGGTGCAGAGCCCGACCTCCCCAGCTGTCCCCTCCTGTCAAGGAGTTGTGCAGAGCCAGAAGGTCCCCCCTGAGCCTCCTTTTCTCCAGGCTGAGCCCTTTTCCAGCTCCCTCAGCTGCTCCTGGGGCTCCAGCCCCTTTCCCAGCTCTGTTCCCTTCCCTGGACCTGCTCCACCCCTCAAGGTCTCTCTGGCCATGAGGCCCCAGAACTGGACACAGCACTCGAGGTCCCTCAGCTGTGCCAGCACAGGGCACAGCCACTGCCCTGGGCCTGTGGCCACACCAGGGCTGGGACAAGTCAGGATGTCACTGATCTTCTTCAGCCACCGGGGCATATGCCAGCTAATGTTCAGCCAGTGTGCCATAGTTCCATCTCCTTTTCTTTTTTTATTTCCTATTTCCTGACCTCATTGTCAATAATTAAAATCTGAACAAAGTACTCTCAGTTTTCTACCATGCCATGATTTCTCAGAAGCCACAATCGGCAGAGTACGGGCTGCCCTGGAGTCACAAAATTTCATCATTCTGGTTGGGAAGGCATGCAAATTTACAAAAGCAAAATCAAGGATCTTTGAGCCAGAGGAGTAGAGAGCAGCTGTACAACACTGGCTAGGTGGCTGCTCTCAAGGAACAGACCTGAGGAGAGAGGAGTTCCCTCCTCTGAGGAACATTTACCAGCAGAAAGACAAGAGCAGCGCCTACTAGCAGGAGAAGAAAAGGAACTTCATTATTATCTCAAATTACTCAATCACCAAAGGACAGAAGAGTTTTGCCTGTACATGTTTCTATCCTGAAGTGGGTAAATACCTCTGTCAAAAATGTACATTCTCCACGTTTCTCACCCTAGCAAGGCAAAACATTGTAAAGAGCAAAGTGCATGTGTAGCATTTCAGGCAGCAGTAGAATCTCCTTTCCACTATCCCCTAAAATGCTGCACTTGCCATGTCCTCTATTTGCATAACTACAATTTAAATTTATTTTGCCCTTTAGATTAGAATTTGAGAATCTAAGATTTAGTGACAAATGTTATTAAACCACAAAAAGTTATATGGAGACATAGACTGCCATTACTATGAGCATGCAGATGTTTTCTGTTTATATGAGAGTTGGAACTGGCATCAGACACTCTAGAGCCTGGGATGGAATGGGCTTTAAAATTTCTCCCAACCCAAACCTTTCTATGATTCTATGAAATACAATAAAATTACCAGAAATATTAAATTTTAAAAAGCAATAAACTACAAGTCAGATAAATGCATCAATTTTAAAAATAAATATTTTCATTAAAAACTTAAAGTGCTGCAATAATCAAAAAACAACATATGCCATTTAAAGAAAAACTCTAAAAAGATAGAAGACTTTGAATATTGGTATGAAAAGATCAAATTATCATCTACAATAGAAGAGTTTTTAAAGTCACATTCTTAGAGTGTTCTTTATGTTTCTTCTTTATAGTCTCTTTAAGCTGTTGAATTAGTTTTAGTTTTTCAACAGCATAAAACAGATATCATCACATCTTTGAAAAATAACTATGAGATTTTTCAAAGCAATTTGTGTAGCAGATGTGTATTTAGCAGCCAAAATGAATGGGAAATATCTAAATTCCCTGGGCTGTTTTCAATGCATCAAGATACATATCTTACTGGCCTTGAAATTGTCTGTGTAATTTAATTCTGTGAGGTCTGAGGGGTACAAACTTTTACATCTGCAATTGTGGGAGGCAGCGTCTTCCTATTGATGCTTTTTAATGCTTTATCCGAGTGTCATGGAGTTAAGACCATCCTAACATCCCATTCTGACAAAACTCTTATTCTTTGATGCTTCAGATACATCTGTGTTCTATTTTTACATGCTTCAGCAGTGAAGTTCCTCATAGATAAAAATATATTGTTATTTTTGCTGACATTAGATTTTGACTTGCTTCTTGTATTTCCTATCTCACTGCTTTAAAAGCACGGGCAACACAAATGTTTTTCTGAAACTATTTCATGAATTCAGCAGTATAGCATCAAAAATTACTGATGGCTCTTAGATGAGGAAGGCACAGGTTATTTATTTACACCCAATTCATAGAGCCAGAATCCCTGGGATTGTTCAAGACCTAGTTGGACAGGGCTTGAAGCAACTTGTTCTAGTGGAAAGTGTCCCTGCCTGTAGCAGGGAATGGGACTGGATGGGCTCCAAGGTCCCCTGCCACCTCAAAATTTTTTTGATTCCTTGGCCTTCATTAGCCATGCTCTAATGAGGGAGGTCAATGGTCTAGAAATGAAATGCCTTCAGTGTTACTGGAACACTCTGCAGTGCCTGTCTTTAGTCAGGTATTCACTTAGTGAACCCCAAAATACAGATTTTGGGATTTTTTTATGCTGCATTGATAATGTACAAGTCATAAATGACTTATAAAGCAGTAAGGAAGTAATATTTTAAATAACTCTGTTCACAATGTCTAAGATGGCTTTGCCTTTTGAAATTTCATATACACAGTCATCAAATATACATTCTCTGTGTTAATTCACATCTGCACCTGCATTTTCTGCTAAGAATTTAAGCCAAACAGAAAAGCAGAATACCTACTTACACTCTTAAACTTAGCCAAAATGATAAAGAATCTTTATTCCACAAGCACCACGTGGATGTAAAAAAAAAAAAAAAANACCCAAAACCCCCCCGGAAAATAAAAAAAAAAAAAAAAAAAAAATCATGGCACAGAAGTCCATATGCTGCAAAACTTGAATTCAGTCCAGTGAGAAATCAGCATTTCCTCAAGCTGTCATGTATTTTTTTTCAGTTCCTGGTCTAGTGGAAAGTGTCCCTGCCTATGTCAGGTAGGTGGAACTAGATGATCTTTAATGTCTGGTCCAATTCAGGCCTTTCTATGATTCCATGACGATTTTACGGTTGTATTTATTCTGAAGAACTGAAAACCACAAAAAAAGGCATAATGAGGTTCCTTCCAGCTTCTGGTGCATGTTTTCAACCGAACATTTTCCCAGAGCAGAATGAAATAAAAAGTTAAGTTCTGTTAAGAAGAGTTTAACATTTACATACGACAAATACTGTAATTATAAAAAGGAAAAGCTCCCACCCCTATCCATTTCAAACAGTAATTTTTTGTTGTTTGTTTCAGCATTGGTGTTGTTTTTAGAAACGGTTATTTTCTAATGAATATGGAAGATTTTTTTTTTTTCATCTTTTTTTCATTTACAGCATCTTCAATGTTTTGCTCACAGAGGAACAATTTAAGAATTCCACAGGCACTCTAATTCCAACTTACAATGATATTTGCTTTATTTCTGTCTTAACTCAGCTGTTTTTGACACCTTTTGTTAGTTTTATGCCAACTTCAAACATTGGAACTGCTATTTATATTCATCTGCTTGATGAACTGTGCAGGTATTTCATAGATCTTCCTCTGAATAATTCTGAATGTCACTTAAGTGCTCCATCTTACCATATTTTGGGCATCTTTCTTTCCTTGGCAATAAGATTGAAAGAATATAAATAAAATAATTTTTTTTTAATGGTGGAGAGTCCTCCCAAACTGCTATTATCACTTCCAGTTAATGAGCACTTCTTCTACTGGCAGGAGAAGGTGACTGTAATGGGATGAATTACATGTCCAGCTGCTGTGAATCTCAACAGGAGAGAACACAAAGCACAGCAGGGACTCTGCTTCAAGGACTGAAGGGGGACAAACCCTTTCATTTATTTTTTGGCATTTCTAATTCTATGAGAAACTCCTTTCAGGAAATCTAAGTCTTCTGTTCTTTGTTGGCAATGACAGAACACAAGAAGTTTCTTGCTTGCACTCCATTATCATGGATGTAAAATTGGATAAATACTAAATGAGATATTCTAATTCATCTCTGTAGCTTGAGGAAGAGATGATTTTAAAAAAAAAATAAAATTGTGGCATCTTCCAGAGGAAGAACAAGATTTCCCTGCAGAAATAATAGAGAATACGTTCACGATAACACCAAAACATACTATTACAAAATATTTGGTATTTTCAATATCCTTCACATCAAATGAGCTTTAATATCATCAATTTCAGGTGGTTTTTTTCTGTATTGAAGTTTCTGCAGTTTGGCTTTCAGTGTTTCTGTACTAGCTTGTTGTGGCTATTGAAGGAACCAATGAAACAGTCAGAAATTCAGCATAACTTGAAGTCACATGACAGAGTAACCAATTTCACAGTTTCTGGATTTTGATAGTTTGTGCTCATAAACATTAAATCTATTTGCAAACTGAATGAATGAGGTTTATGTCCTCAAAGGTTTTCAACTTTCTCAGCTACTGAATTTTAATTTGATATTTCTCCTTTTTTTTTTTTAAATTAATAAGTAGATGTCCTTCAGATAACCTGGCATTGCACAATATTGCATAAGGTGTGTAAAATCTCCTATCGAAATACCAAGAAAGGCTCCTTTGCATATTTAAGTCTTATTTTAAGAACATAAAGGGTGCACTGCTTTTGCATTAGCTCCATAAATGGATCTAACTGCAATGGAAGAAAGTTCAGTCAAGAAAACTTGATACACAGGGTTTTCTAACTGGTTCAGTCATCTATACTTCAGCTGGGTTAATTTCTTGATTTACATTGTTAATTACTCATACTATAAAAAATATCCCTAAATATCCCTAATAGCCATTCCTGAAGCACAGGGCATAAAAATCTATTTAATTTTCCATTCAAAAATTTTCCTTTTCTATTTACATGCAAAACAAATCTAGAAAGTAGGTGCTTGGCACAGCAAAGTGACACACATCTGCTCCATCATCCTGTAGGACGCAAAGTACCCTGAACTTCTGGATGAGAAAGTTGTGAGCCGTGAAACTTATCAAAAAGGGCTCTTGTTACACACATTATATGTGAACACATTGCACCAGGACTCCAAGGCAGAATTTTATGTCAAAATAAAAAACAATGAGATAGGAAATAACTACAAGGTAACCTGGTTTGTGTGATGGAACTTTTCCTTAGTTTACCCCAGTCTTTCATCCAAGGATGAAACTTTTTCTCTATTTTGCTGAAATTTCCCTCCTCACCCCAGGTCTCTGCTTTAAAAAAAAGGGCCTGTGTTCCTCTCTGCCATCACTCAGAAAAAATAATCGAGAGACTTTTCATTCCCCCAGCCCCCAGAGAGGCTCCTGTGTGATGCCTCTGCAGCCATTCCATGAACAGCAGCTTCTAAGGCTGCAGGGGTTTTAAAGCACCAGAAGAAAGGAACAGTGCACTGTAGGTCTGTGTGAGACAGAGCGCTAACGAGCAGAAGACCTCACAGATTACAATCTTGCTGTAAAAATCTCCAGGAACTAGGGCAAACTAATGCATGAGAGAAAAGAGGAAAGGCATTCTGGATTCACCTCTTTGGCCAGCGGTTGAAAAACTGGCCAAGGTGGATGAAATTCTGGTCTCTTGAGCCCTCAGGGATACATTGCAACCTCAAATCCATATCAAATTCCATGCCTGCTGCTGGAGCACTACAAGAAGGCTTGATTTCTTTAAATTGTTGATTGGATGTTGAAAGAGATGACCTTTAAGCTCCTTTCCAACTCAAACCTTTCCGTGATTCTGTGATTTTTTGCAATGCATAATTATCCTGACAGCTTAAGCACTACCCTGAGGTGACCAGAGTTATTTTGCTGTTACCTGGGTTGGGCACAAATCCAGATGCTGTAGTGAGCAGCATTTTTGTTTCTACATCAGCATGGTTGCCCAAAGGCAGCCTCAGCTCAGATGCACAGGGATGTCCCTGCACAAGGTGTTTGTGGGGTCCTGTGATGTCTGTCACCTGTTTGGTGACACCAGTGCTGCTGTCCTGCCTCACACAGGACTGAGCTGAGTGGGAACATGTAACTGATCATTCACTTGTATCAGACATCTTGCTGTTGAGACAGAAAACATACATCTCCTTTCACTGGCACATTCACAGAGTCAGAGCAGCACAGAATGGTTTGGGTGGGAAGGGATTTCAAAGCTCAACTTCCAGCCCCTGCTTTTCACCCCACTGGAATCTGTGGAGGCAAAGTCTCAGGGGCAAAGGGACTTCCTCCTGTCCTTGGAGTTTCTCATACACAGAAAGTAAAACCCTCCCCACCAAGATCTCAGAGGTGCACCTGTTTCTGACCTGCCATCAAAGAATAACCTCACTTCTTGAAGCAACTGCTCATCATTAACACGTGGAAGTTTAGTTAAAATTCAGGTTTTGACATAAAAGAACATTGTGAGGGAGGCAGAAGAGCAGCTGTCTAAAGAGTGATGATGAGAGAGGACAGAGATATCCAGCACTGGTGAGTTCCTCCCTGTATCTATCTACCATGCAGGCAAAACTGGAAATCCTCTGGGAGCTGCTGTTGTTAATTTAACTGCTTTTTAAGCATTTCTGTGTAATGTAGGAAAAGATTCCTCACACTAACTCAGGCTTTTCTTGTATTGCTTCATGTTTTCAAGGCTTTATACTTTAGTGTAGCAACATATGATTTTGTATAGTAATTTACTTCTAGCAATTCTCACAACTGTAAATTAACTTCAGTTTCATGCTGAAAAACTAGAATTTCCTTCAGATGAGCTGAACAAATTGTGCATTTGGGGTATTCATCATATCCACATGCTGTGATGAATGGCTAAAGTGTAAAAAAAGGAAAAAAAAAAGGAGGGACTTTATAGATTGAAAAGATTTAGCCTACATTTCCAGTATAAAATAGAATGCTACAGACCACAAATAGCCTTTCTGATATACATTCTATGTATCTATGTATCTCAATATTTATCCAGAAGATATTGAAAAATCTGTTCTTCTTCAAACTTAATTAAGCATATTCAAGAACAAATAAATCCATGTGAATGTAAACTTCCACATTTTCTCTAATTACCCAGTAAAACCTAAGCCTAAGTGGATTCTAATAATAATTAAAATAATTCAAATTAAAATAATTAAAATAATACAAATTCTTTACTGAGAGGATTTTTTTTAATTGGAGAGTTTGCAGTCATTTATTGCTGAGAAAAAAATTAAATGCTTTTTCTAGGAAAGTTCCTATTAATTTTAATAGTCTCATTTCCCTGCTATTGTTCTATCAATACTTTTTCCTCTGGATTCTTGTTTTTTTTTCTCCTTGGTACAGAACAAATGAAAATAAAGATCAGATTTTCTTGAATCACAGAAGACATTCTCAGCATGCAAATAAATCCCAAGTTAAGTGTTCACTACCCATGTTGCAAAGTCAAAAGTCATCCTCCCAATTTAAAGTATTTCTGCCCCTTATACTCTACCTGCCAGAATCTCAAGTCCTAGCTACCTTTTGCTTTTGGATCTTCACCATTAAATGTTTTTGCCTGTCCCCAGTCAACCAACTACTGGACCAGCCTCTCCTTCTTGTTATTTTTCTTGAGCTGATCTCACCTTTCCTTTGCATGTCCCTCTCCTGTTTCACCATTTATTATTGCTCCCTCTGCATTCACATCAGCTAATTTCTTTAACCATTTGTCCTTGTTAAAAGTGAAAAAACTTTTTGAAAAAAGCTGAAAAAGAGGTAATTTTCCTGTTTAATCCTGTTAAGAATTAAAGATAGACTCTTTCAAATTTTATAGAGGTGTTAAGATGCACAGAGGAATCAAAAGTGCTACTCCACCTTCAAATTTTAACCACATTCTAAAAAGCAATTAGGAATGAGATCAACAGAAATTGAAATGATGGAAAACAGTTTATTTTTCGGTAGCCTTGGTTTTGGTAATACTGGGAAAGTAATTTGGGAGTGGAAACTCTTTAAAAAATCACACCAGGACAGCTTTAGACAAAAAATTTAAATAGGATCAAAACACAAGCAATTTAAAAAAGGGTAGAAGAAGTTTCTGAAACACATGAAAATAAGTCTGCTCCAGTAACAACAGTGCAAGGCCCCCATCAGCAAATTTGATTTCCAGCTCTTGAAATATTGTTATGAACCAAGAAAGAGAAATCACTTTCGTCCTAGTGCTGGCTGGGAATTCAGGGAGTTGAGCAAGGCTTGTTTCCCTAGGTATGAAATAAATCTTGCCTCTACATGGATTTTTACTGACCTGACAGATTAATTACTGACAGTTGGAAAGCAGAAATCATATAAATTGAAGGATATTTTGAAAATTCAAAGGATTTTTTGTTTGTTTGTTTTACATTTATTTGAAAGAATGTAGGAAATTCTGGGGGCAAATCAAAGACATAGTATGTCTCATCTTCATTTAGGAATAGTTAATCTTTCTTAAATTTAGGCACAGAGCAGCTTGCTTACATTGATAGAACAGATTTGCTGGCTGCCTGCTGCTGAGTTTCTATGAGAAACCAGCCAAACAGCAAAAAGATCCATTGAAGAGGGACCCACTCCCTTAACTTTTGCTGAAAGAATACAAAAAGAACACAAAAAATGTCTGTAAGCCAAGCGGGTAATTATCCTTCCACAAAGTTAAATTTATTGCCTTCTGAGATGTAAGGGATTTTAAAATTTGATACATGATTTTTGTTCTCTGACATTGGACACTCTAGCAGAATACTGGTCTAAAAAATACCCTGAACAACTTGACACTGCAGGTTACCTCAGTGCTACATATTGATTGAACAAGGTCTCACTAAGTGGAATTTCAAGTGTTTCACCAGAGAAAGACAGCAGCAGCAAGTGAGCTCAACTGACCCACCTGTGCATTAATGATGATAAAGTGTAATTACACAAAGCCACTGTGATCAGATTGCTAGTACATCCCCTAAAATCCCACTCATTTACAAGAATTGGGCTTTCAGTACAGACAAGAAAGGTTTTTGAGATATTTTATGCCTTAACCTACACAGCAACCCTGTCAACAAAACATCAGTCTATTTAAAAAGAAGATGCTGAGATGGACTCCTATGTGCTAAAACCAGTGGAGAACAGTCACACATCATGCTGCTAAAACAAAACTTAAAATTTAGCCTCTCACTAAGGCCTCACACTTTCACTTCTTTTTATCATCAGAATATATATTTCTTAGAGATGACATATCATATTCATCACATAGGACTGGTTGGAAAATAGACTGGAAAGACAAACATGCCAAAACCATGAAGGAAGACTTAAAGAGACTAACATCCTTCAGTCTAAGAGTTGTATGTAACTAAACAGCAGGAAAATGAAGGTGTTGGCTGCTCGTGCCCCTGCTTCCATCATTTCCTTCTTTCCTCATTCCTTGCAGCCAGATCCTGCTCCTGCACTCAGCTGCAGGAGCAGCTGTGTCCTGCAGCAGCCATCCTGGCTGGCCCACACAGGCACCTCTTTTTCCTCCAACTTTAACCTCCCCAGGTCAGTTCCTGCAGCCAGGCACCCCATGAGTGTGAGCAGGGTTTGGGGGCAGGAGCTGGGGGTTTCTCCAGTCCAGGGGTTTCCCCAATGCCTCAATGTCCTTTCTGGGGTGCCAGAACTGCTGCCTGGAAAGGCTGACCTGGAAACAGAGACTAGGTAGAATAAAAGGATAAAAGGGATTTATTGAAAGGATCCAGCTTGGGCAGTGCAGGAACCCCTTGGGGCTACACCCAAGTCAAACCCACAAATGGGCACAAAATGGATCTCCAGTCATGAGGTCTCACACTTTTATATGTATATATTATATACATATAAATATATAAATAATAAATATTTTACACCCAAAAATGGTCACAAAATGAATCCCCAGTCACAAGGCCTCACACTTTTATAGGTTTTGGTCCATCAGATATTGGAGTTAATTGTCCAATTACAGCTTCAGGTTATGAAGCTCCATCCTCCTTGTTCCCTCTCTTCCTTCACTGTTGTTTACACTCTTGGACCTAAAATTTGTCCTTGGCCCCAAGCTAGAAAGGAATTGTTTTATCTCCCTACTCTGTGAAGAGAGCTTCCCAACCCTTAATGCAAAGCCCAGAACTACACACTAAAACAGCGCAGAATCTGAAAAATATAAAAGTTAAAACTTAAGGCATCACCTCTATATTTTGTTCCTGCTCTAAACATGTCACTGCAACTCTTCCCAAAATGCTCCTTACCCAATGTTACAGTGTGTCCCATACTCCCTCTGCAGGAACATTCCATCACTTTTCCAGTGCCCTGTTTAATTTGTTGTTGTAAAATGTCAGCACTAAGGATTTTAGAATTTTAGCAATAAGGATGTGCGGTGAGACACATTTTTAAATAATAAACTCTTGTTAAGGCAGGCTATTTTGTGCAAATTATTTCAAGGTATACACAAAATATTTGTATTGCATGGAAAATGCACACAGTCTCAAAACTGATAAATAGCATTTTAAAATCATATTTAGTGTAATCCCATATATAAATTTTTGTACTGCAGGGACTATGTTGCCCTGCTTTGATCAGGAGCAAGAAACTTTTTCTACATACGCTAATTTTTCAAACAACTTCATAAGGAAGAAGAAATATAAAAATAAAGCTATCTTTAGCATTTTATTTATAATAATAATTTATTATAAATTGGGAAAGGAATTTGGGAGTGGAAAATAATTTAAAATGGTCACAAAATTCATTATTAAATAACAATTTTATTATTTAACTGCAGTTATTGCTGAAGTTTTGCAGTTTTTCTATATGACATCTAAGGAAGGATCAATATATGAATGCATTGCTAGGGACTGAATGCCTCTCCTCTCCCTCTCCCATTCCATTCTAGAGAATGCTCCCATCTTCAACTGTCTAAACTTTATGAGAATATTAAGCCCTAGGAATGGGACACAGCTTGCTCATTGCACAAATTTGTTTACAAACTAATTATTTCCCTAATGATTAGTAATGCCTGCGTGAGAAAAGGCTGAACAATAATGGGGGAACTTTGAAATCACACAGATGGATTTGCCAGTATCATCAGAAAAAAAAAAACCCAAAGTATTTTTAATTCTGTATTAAGCCTAAACTAACAAGTGATGCTTCCATTTTCTTAGGGAAACAACAGCTGCTACACAAAACCACCAGGAGGAGCATGTCTCACTTGTTCCTCAGAAAAGACCAATTTAAGTTCCAAGGAAAGCTAAGCAGGATCTCAGGCAGGGTACAGAATATCCTATGTTAGTGAGACAGTTAACTCAGTTCACCAGCTGAAATCTTAGTTGAAAACAACTGTATAAAGTACCTTAAATTTTGGCAAAAATGTCAGTACCTTAAATTTCAGTTTGCCTGAGTTACAAGCAGTTATTCATTGACATGTAACATCAACAATTGTATTCCACTGATACCTTCAAATGTGATATAGACAGCAGAGAAAAAATTTGGAACAGAGTTTTTCTTAGAGTTGCTTTTTTTTTTCCTTTTTTTTTTTAAGTGGTGCAGAAGAAAATAATATTGTTTTCAATTTCCTCCTAATCTACTGATATTAATAATTCCAAGTGGTGTAAATTAGCATAGTGCTGAAGAAATCAAGGGATATATATCTGCCTGGTAACTTCCCCATTTTATTCTATTTTTGTTAAGTGCAATCAGAACAATTCTATGGACGTTATAATGAGGCCAAATGTAAATCCATTTGGATGAATGGTTCCTTCTGCTCCTTCTTTCTCTCATATTATGGAGTTTGAACTTGTCTAATTCTTTCAATTCTTTTATTCATGTGATATAAAAAGTTCAATTGTGAGAAAAATCAGGTGTTCTACAGGTATGTAATTTTTTTTGACCAAAAATGTCACAGGAGCTTTAAATGAATTGTCATTAATTATAAATAAAGTCAGAAATATTGAAAAAATTCTTCATTCTATAATTTAACAACAGAATTTCATTATGATGCTGTTTACTAGAACGAGCCCTTATGGCTTTTTCAAAGCCAGAAGTTCCTCTTTCTCCTATGTCGGAACTAACAGCTGATAATTAGCAAGGAAAAAATCTCTCTTTTAGGTTTGGATAAATCTCATAGGTAAGTTAAAGTTATTGAGTTATACTTTCAGCCCAAAGCTAAAAAGTGAAGAAAAAAAAAACTATTAAACTGCCCCATTCCCCTTCCCTTCCCTTTGTACTTTTGTCCTCATTTGAGTCTTTTGACACCCCCTAGAATTTGGAAATTTACAGGTATCATAAAAGGCTCCTCATTAGAGAGGGAGGAAGCATCACTTACCAGAGAAGGTGATGGTTATCTAATATAATAAAAACTCCCCATTCTTTGAAAAAAAATAAAGAAAGCAAATTCAATTGCTATTTTTTTTAAATAAAGGATACAGAGAAGGTGGAAAAAACCAAATATTTTTTTTCTTTAAGGACCATGTCAGATGTGTGATCAGAATGCAGTTTTTCCCAAGCCTCAGAACTAAAATCTCCCTGAAGGAAAGTTTTGGCAAGTTCACAGTGAAATTCACTGTCACAGAGCTGAAGTCTGAAAAAAACTGAAAATGTGTGCATCATTTACCCATTATCTGCTGTGACATTTGATCTTTTCTTTTGGAATTAGGTAAGCGATAACAGTCCACACTGATCTACTTCAGTGTGTCCAACATGCTTTATGAGAAAGTGAGAACAATAATGCTGTGTCCACTGTGCAGCTCCTCAGCATGAAGGGAATTTTATGTAAAGTTATGTGTATTACTGACCAGAAGAGTTATTTTTACCCAGAAACCTTTTTTTTCTTTTAATTCAGATTACTGCTCTTTTTTTCCCCGTCTTTTATGTTACTGTGGTTCATGCTGGACCTACTGGAATTTTAATTTGGTGTTACCCTAATGTGAATATATACTAAATGTTAATCTGATGTTCCAAACCTTATTCATCTACATTTTCCTAAGGAAAAATGGGATAATTAAGCACCTCCAACACTCAGATGGAGAATGGACTTGAACATAATAAAGGTTGTTCCATCAAATGCCATTCTTGGAGATACTTAAACCCTGAGGAGAAGAAGTTCTGGGCAGTGGAATCCAGGTGACTCCACTCTGAGCAGGGTGTAGGCAATCTCCAGATACCCCTTCCAACCTCAGCTCTTCTGTGATTCTGTTATTAGGTTGATGATATGAATAGTGATTTTGCTCTTTTACTATTTATTTTATTTCTATCTGTTTCTCTCTGCTTCTATCTGTTCTATTTCTATCTATTTCTATCTATTTTATTTTTATTCTTATTCTATTCCTGTCCAGGCTGACTTGAAGGTGGTTTTAGGCGTTTATCCTAGGCAGATAAACACCTCCAGAGATTAATCTCAGAATTATCCAAATTACTGTTTTAAAATTTTCATTGAGATTTGCCTTTTAGCGGTTTTCATCACAGATCATATATTATAAATAATTTGGAAGAATTAAGGAAAGCCATATGCTTCCTGTATATAATAATATAGTTGGCAGTATTGGGTCAAGCAATTAGTAATATATAACCCTGGCTAGGTATAAAAAGATGCATTAAAGTAATAGCAAAAGTAAAATGTTTCATTTAAAATGGTTCATTTAGTGAACAATTTGCTCAGGTATTATAGTGGCTGTAATCTGTGTGAGGACATTGAATCATTAGTTGATAGGGTCAAATTTAGCTGTGGTTTTCCTCAATTGACAGAGTCAGGTTTCAGTTTAAATGTCTTGCATATCATCATATCAGATGGTAGATATGATGCTGAAGCTGGTGCTGTGAGCCAGAACTGAAAGGAGATCTGGAGAACAAAGTGCAGTTAAATCTTTGGATGTGCAATTTATCAATATGAGGTATCTCCAAAAATTTTAAACATGTCAAGACAACTACTTATATTGCTAGTTGGAGACACAACTGAAAATTTCCCAGGAGATTCGTAGAAATAAAGCCCAACAGTTCCTTAAATCTCTCCACAGCATCACTCTCTGTTAGATTTTCCAGAACTGTGCACTTTTGGAAGCATATCTGTTTAAATGCTAAACTTATGCCTTCTGAATTTTTTCAGCCTATAAATATAAATTCTACTTTTTCACTGTGTATATTCTGAATATTGCTTGTATTCAGGAAGGATCATTAACCAAACCCCTTGATTTTGGGATATATTGTTTGTGTTGTATTACATTAACTTCTGGTAGATCTTTCCTTAGAGTCAATACAAATCAATTTTAAGATACAATACCCTTCATAAGATACAATACCCTTATTTTAAGATACAATACCCTTAAAACTGCTTAGGCAGCTTGCAAATAATCATACCACAGAATGCTCCCTTTTATACAGGTCTGCAAAGTTGACTGTTTAGAAACAAAATTTTAATTTAGAAGAGAGCATCTTCCTCATGTTTAATCAAAGTGAATATCCAACTGACTTTTTTGCAATGCAATCTTATTTTAGCTTTATTTTAACTTCTAGCCTAGCCATAAGGTGCAAATTGAGGCAACACTGAGAACTGTTGAGCCTCCTATGACACAGCTTGCCATTGCATTTTTACTGTTGTGCATAATAGTTTAGTTCTAAAGCACCAAAGAGACAGAAAAGACAAAGTTTTGTATGTTTTGTAGCTCATAATTGAACAAGAGGCCCCATGAATAAAAAGGGCAGCCTACAATTAATATTTAAGAAGAAAAATATTTATATCCTTCCATGACCACAAGTATCAAATTGAGATTTAATGCTATGTGGTTCTCCAAGGAATCACAGCTATGATGAATTCTCATCAAGGTACACTGGACAAAAATGGCACGCTTTTTTATAATTTAATCTCAATTTGCAGTCAGTAAGAATTTCCTCAAGTGAGTGTTTGGTGACACAAGGCCATAAGGACCTGTGGATTTGAGGACCAAACCTGCAAAACATTTACCATTTCATATAAAAAAAAAATGACAAAGCAACTGACTATACCCTTGTGACCTCTAAAACATTTTCCTGATGTATAAGGGCACAGCCAAACCTGATAGTCTGGGTTAAGACAATTAAAACTATGAAATCTATTAAACATAAATTGATCTGCAGACAGTAGATACACTATATTAAGAGGAAGGTGAATTTCTCCATAGTAGCTCAGGATAATTTCAAGTTTGTGTGGTACTTTCAAAATATCTAGCAGCTCAGAGGCCATAACATTCCAGAAAAAAGAAAAAAAAAGTTTTCTATCTGAAAAAGGACTGCATTATATTAGTTCTGGCATAGAACATCACACAAAAATTTACACATGCAAACCTATATGGATCCAAACACCACCCACCTTGGGAATGATAAAATGTACTTTGATGTTCTATTCATTAGATCCTTTGGCAAGTAGAAGATACATTTACAAGGAAAATATATTCAAATAATAACTAAGGCTACAAAGACACAGTAGGAAACATAATTGTTCAAGTATCTTATCTGGTCTCTGATTTTTTTTTTTAAGAGTAGAATTCAAAAGAAAAAATAATAATGTTAAAGTACATTTTTTGAGGGCAAAACTATGACATCTTTTGTGAAGATTTTTTTTTGTACAATTTTACATAACAATGGCCATGATACAGATAGGAGCAAAAGGCTCTGTTTGATGTTGTCAAATATTGGCTAAAACATGAAGTGAGAACAGAAGAAGAATGTCAGCAAAAAAGACAGACAGAACCTTAAAAGAAAATATGTTTCTGAAATGCATTCATCCCTTTGTACAGTGATCTAAATGAGTGTTGAATTTTCATTAGCTGATAGAACCCTTAGGCCACGTGAGTATTCCTAAATCTCCAGCAAGGGACTTCAGAGCAGATCTTCTGGTTGCAGCATTAATGCCACATATAATTTATGTTTCTGCCTGGTAATTAAACTTTTTTTTTATTTTTAAAATTTTATCCACATTTAGAAGTCAAACTTAGGTGTTCACATAGTTACAGCTGCATCCTCACAGTGAGCTCAATGCAGCTGGTTTTTAAGGAGCCAGGTGGTTTGGATCTACAATCTCCAGCACTCTCTTAGGCTGTCGTTTACAAGTCATTTCTTTCTGCCCGGGATCTTATCACTTTGCTACTTACTTTTCTGGACAGAGCTGAGCACAGCCTTCAAGGATTATTCCATTATCTCCTTATCACCAGCTCATTCAGCTCTATTGCTGCAACATTTCACAGTGACACAGAAAAGGTCTGTACTTTTTACCCCTTAGAAATCCATCAAATGCAGGCTCACTTTTCATATTTCTTGTTAGTCAAATCTGACAATCCTTTCCTCTACCATTGCTCTCAAAGGACTATTTACTTGAAAATACTGCTAAGGTGTTAAATCCTCCTTATGAGTTTCGAGACAAATATATATATTTATGGAGGAAAAATCCAGTCATGCAGTAGTTCTCTATAAATGGCTGTAAGAACTGAATAATAGAAGCTTGTGCTTGATCTTGTGGCACAAAAAGAGAGGTAAAACCTAGTTAAAGGCCAGTAAGGACTGCATTTCTTTAGAGCTCCATGCAAGTTTTATCAGAGAAATAATTTCAAAATTATAATAATAAAAAAGAATACCCATGTCTTTTAAAAAGACAATAACATCTACAATACCACCCTGTAACTCTAATTCCTTCTTGGTTTGTACCCCTTCTTGTTTCAAACTAAATCTTCCATGTCTTATTTCCAGCATGATTTTTGTCAGAGCTGGGCTTATGCCTCACTGAATGTCTGGGTACAGCAGCTAAAGTGATTCTGAATATGTAACCTCATATATGCTGAAGGCTGAGATATTTTGAAAATATTTTGAAAAGGAAACCAAATTGCCTTTCAGTATAAATTTGATTTGAAAGATTTATGTTTGTTTGTTTCCCTGTCTTCAGTGTCCCAGGAAAACCTGTGGCCTGGTGGTGAAATTGTGCTGATCAACTCATTTCTAGGAGCTTAGGCTGTTTTCCTACAAGCCAGCATTGACAAATTTGGGCTAATTGCTGTTGTAGGAAGTTTCCTTTCACCTCTTTATCATTCTCTGTCAAATGCATAGAGCAAGGTCACTGAAGATTTCTGGCCATTTATAATTAATTATTCTAATAATAACCCCACTGATATAGGAATAACAATTTCAGGACAGCTTTCAGGAACAATGCCTTGGCTTTGAGCCTCTGACTTTTAGGTAGCTTTTCATGACTAATATCTTCTAAATGTAAAAATAAATAAAGTAACATTTCTTCATAAAAAATTGCCATGTACTAGGGGTTTTACTATGATTTGATGCAACTACAGAATAGCTGGGGAATGAAAACCAAATATTGCAGAATCTGGCTAAAATCTGAGTAAGAAACAAAGCTAACTCGTCCATTTCTTTCCCCTGTATCTATTCCAAAGTAGCCCCAAGGAAAATGCAGAGTGTTCTTGCCAAAGAAAGGCCTACATGACACTCTAATTTGACCAACTGGGCACCAAGGAGGCAGAGCTTCTGCACATTAAATTTTTAACAAACTCGATGTGTTTTAGGCAAACTGCACTGAAACAGGTAATCCCTGGGTCCTTTCTGGCTTTTATGTTTATCCTTCTACAGCTTAAAATACTGTAAAAGTGCCCTATTATTAGAAGAAATTGAAAGCAATTGCTTCAGACAGGGATTGATCAAAAGCAAACAATCTTGATATAGATAAGACATATAAGTGCTTTAAAATGATGGAATAAATAAGATTTGAGGTATCTGAGATGCTGAATAGTAACAAAGAATGAAGAAGGAACAAGATTTAGGTTAGATATGTCATGCATAAAATCTTATAATCATTAGTGAGGGGTGGTTCTTTCTCTTACAAGCTTTGATGAAGACTATCTTGAATATAATATGTAAAAAAATACCTAGAATAATTCACTCCTCCAGCCTACGAATTTTTGACACAGAAGGGAAAAAAAAGTATAGGTATTGTTAAAAGATATATTTCTGGCTTTTCAAATTGTTTTTAAATTCTACTACCAGGAAGAAAGAGTAAAATTTTCTTTTTCTTCTGTGTGTGTAAGTGTAAATTAGATAACTAAGTAGTCTGACCTCTCATTTATGACTTCAAAAAGCTAAGTTATCAAGTGTATAAGAAAGAAAAAGATTTAGTGGCAACAACTTTGAGAAGTCAGACAAAATTTTTGAGGGAAAAGTTTTGCCTTTAGAATTAAATTGTATAGAGACGTTGTTCTTAAGATGGCATTTTTATTTCAGAGCTCTGCATGCAGTCATTTTACCCCTATTGTTATACATATATGTCTACAGACACATGTCATAGATACATATCACCACTAATGAATCATTTAGTTTCAAATCTTAAGATGAAGAATATGTTCAAAAAAATAAAACTTTAAAAAAATATTGTTCAACCAGCAACTCACAGAAGTCTGTCAGTCCCATGCTTGGGCATGTCCCAGAGATTTGCACCTCAAATTCCATGTTCAGTTTTGAGACCTTATGTCAAGAAAGATCTTGAGGAGCTGGAGCAGGTCCGGGGAAGGGAACGGAGCTGGGGAAGGGGCTGGAGCACCAGGAGAGGCTGAGGGAGCTGGGAAAGGGCTCAGCCTGGAGAAAAGGAGGCTCAGGGGGGACCTTGTGGCTCTGCACAATTCCCTGACAGGAGAGTGCAGGTGTGGATTGGGCTCTGCTCCCAGGAAATAGGGAGAGGATGGGAGGGAATGGCCTCAAGCTGTGCCAGGGGAGATTTAGATTGGATATTAGGAAGGATATTTCACAGAAAAGGTTGTAAAGCATTGAAACACATGGCTCAGAGCAGTGGTGGAGACGCCATCCCTGGAAATAATAAAAAAAAGTGTGGGTGTGGCACTTGAGGACATGGTTTAGTGCTGATCAGGGTGGTGGTGCTGCATTCATGGTTGGCCTTGGTGATCTTAAAGACCTTTACCAACCTTTACGATTCCATGATTCTATAAAACTCCAGTTGAAGAGCATCTCTTCAAAAGTGGTCTCCTGGAAGGTCTAAAACTTGTTGGAAATTAATGCAATTACTGAGAGCTCCAGGAGGAATCAGTCAATCAGTGACACACTGACCTGCACGTGCTTCTGTAGAAGTGTCCTGGATTAAGCTGGGATACAGTTAATTTCATCTCAGTAGCTGTTACAGTGTTGTGGTTTGGTTTCAGAATGAGAATGGTGTTGATAACTCAGTTTTTGCTGTTTATCCTAAGTCAAGGACTTTTTTTTCCTTGTCTCCTGCTCTGCCACTGAGGAGGTTCCCAAAGGAAACTGGGAGGGAGCATGGCTGAGACAGGTGACCCAAACTGGCCAGAGGGGTATTGTACCCCATGGAATGTCATGTCCAGTCTATAAACTGGGGGAGTTGTCTGGTAGGAGCAGTGTGGGTTCAGGAAGGAGGGCCTGGCATCAGTCAGCAGGTGGTGAGCAATGCTACTGTGCATCACTTGTATTCTTATTCTTATTCTTATTCTTATTCTTATTCTTATTCTTATTCTTATTCTTATTCTTATTCTTATTCTTATTCTTTC
This sequence comes from Phainopepla nitens, assembly GCA_013400175.1. Lineage (NCBI taxonomy): Eukaryota > Metazoa > Chordata > Aves > Passeriformes > Bombycillidae > Phainopepla > Phainopepla nitens. Next base: position 80,514 of record VXBQ01009309.1, read on the forward strand.
TTATTCTTATTCTTATTCTTATTCTTATTCAATTATTATTAATTTACCATTATCACTGTATTTACTTTCAATTACTATTTCAATTATTATTCAATTATTATTATTCAATTATTTATATTAAACTGTTCTTATCTCAACATACAAGTTTTCCTTTGATTCTCCTCCCCATTCCACCAGGGCAAGGAGGGAGAGCAGGAAGGTTGAGCTGTGTGATGCTGAATTTCCAGCTGGGTTTAAAACCATGACAAGAAGACAAACTACTTAAAAATCTTGAAACCTTGCAGATCACTGTCAGAAAGAAATTATAATGAAACACTAGTTTTATTTTCCACAAAATTTCTTGATTTAATAAATGCCCATAAGGTATTGTCAGGTTTCTTTGAGAAGCAGTTTCAAGAAGATGGCTTAGACATTTCTGATGTAAATCACATTTTTTAAGACATAAGCACAGTTATGGTGGGGAGGGTCGCCACCAAAATATAACTTTCAGTGCTTACAGTGCTAGCTTTTTCATGACAAAGAACCGGTTCCCATGAACACTCATTGCCTTGCTCTCAATCTTGTGTTGTTCCATGAGCTGTTTAGGTGCCTTTGGAACATACAAAAATCTCCATTGTTCCTTTTTAGAAGAAACCCTACTCTTCCACCTATATCCAAATCAGTTTCACTGCAAATTCAGTTTAATCTCAGAGTCTATAAAAGTAAAATTTTGAAATAAAGTAGGTGTCAATGTTTATTTCAAAATCACAGAAAGTACTTTTTCTTAAAGTATTGTGTTTCCTAAATTCATTGCCATGGAAACACATAAGAAGACCAACAGCCTCTCTACTCAAAAACCTTTACACTATGTTCATTCAGATAAAGATACGTGGAACTAAAGACTAATTTATCCTTGACCTGGTGGTACATGCTGCTGCCTTTTGCCAGCTGGAAAAGTAATCCAAATATAATTATTTCTGTGCATTAAAAAATTTCATTGCATCTATACGCAGATTCTAGGGGTCAGCATAAATACCTGCCAAAATATGCACTATGGAATATAGCATGGAGGAAAAAAACCTAGAAAAGGTGTCAAAAATTTATATATTTCCCAGTACCACTGGAAGATGGATTAATAGCAGATACCTTCATGACCTCCTTGATGGACTCCCCGTCTTATTAGGGAACACCAGAACAATGCAATGTGAGTTGCACAGCTTTTTAAATACCCTTGGGTGAGTTTTTTTCACAGAAACTTATTTTCAGTAGTCTCCTAACAGGTGCCATATTAGTCTTCCAGTCGCTGAACAGACCTAAGAAATGATGGAAGGGCAGCAATTCTCAAAGTTTTAGTGTGAAAATACAAACAATTCTTGCTGCTGTCACTCAATGTTGACACTCTTCATAAATGCCATTTTGAGGAATTTGGTAGACATGGGATTAAAGGGAAGGAATTTACCTAAATTCAGATATTTGTGAATGAGAAATAAGCTAAAAACCAGAGATTTAATCTAATTCACTAAGTACAGGTGTCCCAAGGCCAATATTCATCTGTATACACATTGTAGAACTAATGCTGCTTGACAAACCAAACACGACTCTAATTTAAAACAGATTTCTGAGGGAGAACGCAATTAAACTCAGAACCAAAAAATACCTAGCTGGAGTATTTCTAGCTCAGAGGCTGAAATCTACAGATAGGATACAATTTCCTTTCTATATCCCTTTTGTTGCAATGATGAGTAACAAAACATTCTGAGGATTTTCATAAACAGCACATCTATATACAAGACCTCTAGCAGCAGTTCTTCCCTTTCTCCTTTCCACTAACAGGTTGGAAATTGAAGATCTTTATAATATGAATTTTTTTACTGTATGTCTTTCAAATATAAGAGCTACAGGACTATTTCATTGTCTGTGATTAAGACCACGATGAAACAAAACAAAGGAATATAAAATAAAGGAACAAAAAATTGGTATTTTTATGTGAGAAAATGGAGTTTTACAGAGGAATTTGTGATGTCTCACACACTAACAGTTCTGTGTGGCCATCACTCCCTCCTCACCCCAGTGTGCTCAGGGGCTGGATGTCAGTGTGGTAAGTGGAAGACCAGGACTTTTCAAACCACTCATTGAGGCTTGTTTTCACCAAATTGATGCAAAGGAAAAAGACAAAGAGAAAGAAAGAAAGCAAGAAAGCAAGAAAGAAAGAAAGAAAGAAAGAAAAGAAAGAAAACGTTGTCTTTTCTCTATAAACAGTGAGAAACACTGACTTTACATAAAGTTTCAGATGGATCTACTGATTTCCAGAGCATAAACCAGATAGGAACATAATAACAGAAGAGAGTAGCGTGGAAAAAGGTCCCGATTTTCCCAGAAGATTGAGCTGAGCCATGAGACTTGACTGACTCTCTGTCCCCCTGGAGGCAGGTGTGCCAAATCTTAGTAGAATGGAATGCTTTCAGTTGGCAGTGACCTTTCAAGATCACAGGATGGTGTCAGTTGAACAGGACTGTACAAAGACCACCAAGAGAGTAGTCAAACACTGAACAGACTTCCAAAAGAGGATGGTGTTACTCCAAACCTGTCAGTTTTCATTTAAGAGACATTTGGGAAGTCCCCTCAATAATTTGCTTTAACTTTTGGTCATTGCTGCAGGTATTGTGACCATTACAGGGCTATCAAGAAGGCTGAATACCCTTCTTTAACACAGAACATGGCACTACCAAGGAGGACAGAACTGTTCAGTGGGACAATATGCCTCTGCTAAGTGTGAGATTCAGTTTTCATACCAAATATCCCTTCCTGTATCATGCAGACATTTGAATTTTGAAGGTGAGACCTTATCCCCATTTATGTAGCTCTTCCTAAAACAGAAAATTTCAACAACTGTAGATAATTGCTTTCAAAAAGGTTCAGAAGGTTTCAGCTTCATTTCACAACAGCAGACAAATTATAGTGTCCTTGAATACACTTTTTAAAGGAAAAATGCATAGTTTAAATAATTATGTAATTTATTAGTTTTTTCTGAATATTTTCCAGTATTCATTTGAAAAAAAAACAAACATTTATTCTCTAATAATGAAACAGGACCCATTGTTGCCATTTGTTTTTAACTAATAAGATGATGTTACCACAAACTGATAACACCAACGCAGCTCTTTTATTAATCGTGATTAATCCAAGCATGTCATTCCATGGACTTGTCATTAGAAGACTTTTAATCTATCTAAAATCCCATTGATTTTTTTCCCATTAATTGCTAATGCAAGCTTCCTTGGATTTGAAGTTGTACACGTCCTTTTTAATGAATGAATAAGCAGTGGGAAGTGCTGGGGCCAAGTCTCCCGAGGTGGAGCGGTTCCAGTACAGATCAGTGAGATGCTGCCTCTGGTGCCAGTCACAGGAGCTCTCCCAAATCAAAAGAAGGCTCTGACTTCAATTCCAAGGCTGTGCTTTGAAACAGAGAGCAGGAAGAGAAGTGATGGCAGCAGCCTAAACTCCAAATCTTGACACAGAATGGTAACAACACAAAAATGTATTTCTGTGCATGGCAATCGCTCTCATCCTGATCATTTACTGGTTTGTATGCACTTAAACCAAATTAAAGTTCACACCTCCCTCCTCCTGCCTTCCTCAAGTCATCATCTTATTTACATGATCAATTTTCTCTGTGATCTCTTTTCCATTCTTTCTAATATTTTAGAGGTACAGAACAGCATATTAAAAAGAATATATAATTGTGGCACTGAAGCAATATCTAAGAAGGATATTATTCCATCCATTACTCCAATAAAACAAAAATTACTAAATCATAAATTATATTTTTATACATTACATTATATTCTAATAAATGTTATAATTATGACAAATTATATTAAAATCTGAATTTTTAACCCCTTTTCATTATTTCAAATTATATTCCCTGTGCTGGTTTAGAGCTGCAGGATAGAAAAAGCTTGACTTCAGAAGGAAAAAGATAATTGCAAAAATATATCCCAAGAATTGCCTATGAGAGGAGGTAGAAATTTTCATTTTACCAAGTAAAGAAGTCTGTTAGCTCTTTTTTTATTGCTCTGCCATATGTTCTTCACACACAGTATGCACCTAGCCACCATGCATGAACATGTTCCTTACATCTCCTGGTATTTTCAGATTTTTTTGGTATCATGTATATTTAGAATTCTTCTTTATATATTTTATATATAAAAATATGATATATATGCATGTAGCTACTTTAGTTATATAGTATATTTATATTTTATTAATACATTATACTGGTATTTATTTTCATTATGTATTCATGAAATTTTAATTTAAAATACATTTTAAATGTATAAATTTTATATTAGTAAAGATGTGTATTTATATGCTTTGGCTATTTAGTACATTGCATTTTCTGCAGAATGGAAAAAATCTGACTTTGGGGATTAGAAAGATCCCCTTTCTACTCTGTCCTGGGGGCTTCTGCAATTTCAAATGTATTCCACACTGCTAGAAAATGAGTGAGAACATAACTCAGCTAAGGTTCCCATTTCACTTGAGTGTTGCATGAGGTAGTAGACGAGTTCAGTGTTTTCTGGATGGATTTGATCTCCATCATTTTAATGTGAACATCACAAATCTATCAGAATTGACTTAACCTCCAGGAGGAATACATAGTGAATTTACACTCTAGTTTGTGAAGAAACTCATTCTAAGAATGAGAAATAATAATTACATTCTATAGATGTTGAATTAAAGAAACTAAACCCTTGAATTTTCCAAATACACCGTGTATTGCTTTCCATGGATGTAATGTTCTTCCATGCATAAATTATTCTAACATTTTTTAAAGTGTGACATTTTTATTCCTATAAATCAAAACTATTTTCTGTCAATGACCATTCAGCCAATTTCTTTTTTGCCCAAGCAAAACTTACCAAACTGGAAGTGAAATGCTCTTCTGCAACTAAAACAGAGCCCAATCCCCTCTCCTTGTTGGAATCATTAGAGGACACTCTGATTTCACAGAACTGTAGCTCAGGCTAAATACTCAATTTTACTGTCCTCCCTATTCCCCAAAATCCTTAATGAAAACCTAGGGAAGTTATTAACAAAAAGAGGCAAGAGAAACCTCTGGTTGCAACAAGATTTTGAACAAACAGTAGGGTCACCGTGAAAATCAGAATTAGAAAAAGATTTGATTAAGTCTCCAAGAGTATCAAAAGTGCATTCCCATAAAAGCTTAGCCAAAAGGTAGAACTCACTAAAAGGGATCTGGTGGAAAGCAAGACCAGAAAGCAATGGAAACTAAGAATAGAAGTAAGAGAGATGGTTATTTTTTCTGTCCTTCTATGATTTTCCCCAGAGATTGCTGAGGGTGGGAGGAAATTATCACAGTTGTACAACTTTAGTGATTTGTTCCCAAGGCCCTCAGAAACCCTACAAAATTCTGAATCTCAGGTCTTTATTGAAGAATAACACAAAGCCCCAAAAGAAAGAAAAGCAAAGAAGATCCTTTTTTTTTTTTTCAGTGGGATTTTATCTTCTTTGCTTCTTGATTTGTTAATTGATTCTCTGTGAAACTTCATGAACTGTGAAATTTCTTCTTAAAGACTTGAGCCAACAGAAGCTTGGATTAGATTTTTCCTCCTTCCAGCATTTTCTGCCTGATTCTTCTTACTTCAGCTGGCCTGCTTTTCCACTGAGTGAAGTGTGAGGCAGGGCTGTTTGACTGTAGAAGCAATGATAGCGAAATTAGAGGTTGCTCTCTCTTTTATATTCTATTTCCCACCCCAGGGCAGGCTGTATCATTTATCTGTTATTCAACTGCACGCACTGACTATATGGATAGCTGTAAATAGTAGTAAGAGACACAACAGGCAGGATATGTTCATGAAACTTTGTCTGATTTTGTGGTCTTTAAAGCTTTCCCAATTTTCCACCTGGGAATTACCTCTTGGAGAACATGCAGTCTGCCTGCTCGTTGTACCTGAATGCTGATTAAGAAATGATTTCAAAGATCAGCCAGCTTTGAAAATTTATAAATTACGTAGAAGGCTTGAACTCGTTATAAGGGATGAATGAAGGTGCACCCTGCATATGAAAACTAAACTGACGAATCACAAACTGATTTTCTATTTGCATAAACTTAAATATCTTTGAATTCAGAAGAACCAACTCAGTTTGCACTCGCTGGGATTCAATCCCTAAATTTATTGCTTGGAAGTGATTTAAGTTAGAAGGGTGCTATTAAGTGTAGGGGAACAAATCAGTGAGGCAATGAATTCTTTCTGTCAAATAATGACTGATTTCAGCTCCCACTGAAGGAAATATTTTTTGTCTGTAATCCTCATCATGCAACAGCTGTGCTTTAATTTTCACAGGATGCTCACAGAAAATCAAGTAATCATTTAAGATATGTACACATTGGAATGTAAATACTCTGCTGTTTTGTTCCTCTTCTTATTTATGCAATTAGAGGATCAGGCTGACTAACAAGTTTTGACAGAGAATTACATACATTCTTTTTCTGCATAAACTTACAGTCCTAGACAAATATTTTTGCAACCATTTTAGCAGACTCTAAAGGAATAACAACTTTGGAAATTCATTCTTAGGTATGTCCTTTATTTCCTCACGTGTTCATCCTTGAAAACTGGTATGGATTATTCGGATCAAAATAAGAATATGAAACAGCTATTTAATAACCAACATTTTATTTAGTTCTTAATGGTGGAAGACCCAACTTAAACTGCAGTTACAGAGAACTGGAGAATTAAAAATATAACTTTTAGATGAAACACAGAGCTGAATCATAAGAAACTTAAACTAGTGAAGAGATGTAAAGTATGTTCTCAGAAGACAGTGACCTTTACCTGTTAATTTAGAAAATTTGTATTTTAGGAGAATGGTTTGGGATTTTGTTTGCTTGAATTTCATTCGTGTGAACATGCCCACTGGCAGATGATGTCTTGCAAGTTCTGACATTAGAATTTAAATGATAATTTCAGCAATCAGAGTAGTAAAACAATGGTGTAATACATGTATATTTTGAACAAACTGTTTCAAAAAGACTGTGATCTAATTTAATATTAGAGTCATTGAATCCCAGAATGGTCTAGGCTGGGAGGGATCTGAAAGCCCATCCAGTGCCACCCCCTGCCATGGGCAGGGACACCTTCTACTAGACCAGGTTGTTCCAAGCCCTGTCCAGCCTGGCCTGGGACATTTCCAGGGATCCAGGGGCAGCCACAGCTTCTCTGGGCACCCTGTGCCAGGGCTTCACTGTATTAAACAGGAAAAGGTCTGTTCAACCCTTTGCCAGGTCAGACTTTCCTCAAAACTCAGGGATGTCAAGCACATGATGAATTATAATTGTTAATTTTACTGTGGAATGTTTTATATGGTAAGAGTTCCCAAGAACTTCTGTGCCTTAAGAAGTTAAGAAATTAATAATATTAGATCAGCACCTCTAAATCATTTGCAATCTAAGGACTGAAGTGTAGCCTAGGGCAAAGTCATGGACCATTAATATGTTGTCAGAGATGTTTAATTATTCATTAGTCATTAACTCACCAATTGTTCTATCAAAACACTAAGTTTTCATGTAAATGCTGAAATTCCTTTTTGTTTCCATATTGTTAGGTGTATTTGGAAAAGTGATGAGTTTTTAATATTTCTCTGAAGATATTCTCAAGGAAGAAAAGTATAACACATTGTTAAAACCTGCTAAAGCAGTAGTGTTGTCATTTTACTGGTAGTTCCTTGAATGATGATATCTCAACACTTTTTTTCTGCAGAATAGTCTTTACAGTCCTCTACAGCAGAAACAGGAGTATCCCTATCATTATGTTTTATTGTAGTCAAAACAGAAAATCATGTTTATTTTCTTTGCTCACATCTCCTATCGTATTCAGTACACTCATTTAGAATGTGACCGGTCTCCTGTCAGGTCTTTTTTATTTTGTCCCCAGAAATGTCCCCAAACTGATAATCTTTCCAACTTTTCTGGAGTAATTGTTGTTTTTTTCCTACAGAGTATTGATCTAGGTGACATTTTTCTATTGTCTCGTACTTTAATGGATTCGGTCTTTTTTCTCATGTTCTACTTTTCATGAATTCAGGTTTGTTTTTCTTAGTTATGTACTATAACTTGTTTCATAAACTTTCTGCATAGTTACACTATCTTCCATGACATGTTTATTGTGTTCTTCCACTGTTCACCTGCTTTGTCATAATTTTAATCCTAGAATTTCTCCTATACAGGATAAACTCCATGGTTCTCATGTATTCTTTTGGGCACAGGCATGAAAAAAGCAATATATAAACACATGTTGCTGAAAAAAACAAATCAACCAACCAACCAAAGAAACCTATGGAAGAATTGCCCTAATTTTTTAAATTATTAATTTAATTTTTAAAACCTCATGTCTTTAAAAAACAAACTGAAACAGATTCTGTGATAGATGTTCAGCTGTGAATTATATCTATGCATCATGGGCCAATGGAATTGCAAGTGAATAAGCTGAAATACAAGAAAATCACACTCAGAGTCTCTACTATTTTGCTTATGCTTTCTCTCAGTATTCTTGTACTCTGTTTCCCACAGAATCAAGAGCAAAGCTGCTCTCTTTTCACAGTAAAATAACTTTGATTCAAAACTTCAAATGTCCCAGTTCCACAGGGAATATTGAATGGGAGCCATCAGGGATGAGGCCATTGGCTCCTGTTGGCTGTTCTGGAAGTACCTTTAAGCTCTCAGATTCATTACACATGCACAGAAGTCCATTAAAACTTGGATTCCCCACAGGATATCCCTCTTATCTATCAACTGTCCTGACATCCGTAGTATGGAAAATGTGAGTAATTCAGGAATTCAGGCAGAATTCCCCCAATAAATTAGAAGTCTCAGCCTCACAAGTAAATACGGACAATGGCAATAACAAAATGGGATTGGAAACTGTGGCTGTCACAATATTCATCATTTTTCGTTTCTTTATTTGGATGAATTCAACTTACCTAATAGAAAAGGCATGAGAAAAATTCCAGAAATCTCCCTACTCTGGCTAACAATCTCTGTCAGGGAATTATTAGTGGGAATTATTAATACTATAGTTTCCTACTGCAGTGAGACAGGAACAGGAGCATGGTGACACCTTGTATGTATGATATGTTCTACAAACACAAAGTTAAAATCCCTCAAAATCTAGAAACAACCAAAACCCAAGCAAAAGAGAAGTTTGGGGGAATGATTGGAAAACTTAGGAATAAATGTCTGATGCTATAACATGCATGCAAAAGAGCTCTATTAGACAAAGACAGAAAAAAAATACTTCTGAGTAGGCTTTAGGTCTCATAATTGCTGTCTAGGTCTTTACTGCCAAGTGCCCACCTGATAGCAAGCACCAATTATCCCTCTACATCAAAGAAGAAGTTACATTTGAAAAGATCAGAGCAGGTAGTCTTTTTCAGTTTTGGCAGATTTATTTTTTTACTCTGTAAATGCGAGCTAAATGCGAGTATGGGCTAAAGACTGCCACTCCCATTGATCTTCATAGCACAGTTTAATACAAATACAGCTCCTTGGTAAATGGATATTAATATTTTTTTCCTTCCAAGGCAGTGTTAAAGCCTCCGGGAAAACATCAAGTTATGTGTTATAAGTGCATTAACAGAGTTTGACTTTTCCCAATCACTGTGTTCCAGATGTTATTTGAGCTTCTTCCCCTTGATGCTCTAAACTATTACGTCCCATCTTAAATCTTCCCTACAGAAAACTAGCTATTTTTTAATACATATAATTCATTAGAGTGTCCTAAAGGACTTGGAGCTTTTACAGGTCTTTGTTTTGCTTCTACACTTTTGGCAAAAGAAATAAAAAGGGGAAAATTTATGCTGGAAGAATGCCAAGAGTAGCCCATTCAATCAAAATCGTATCTTGGAGCAGAGACTATTAGTCTGTCATATTCACATTCTATCTAAATAATTAACTTGTAACCCAGAAATTCTAAATTATTGTGATGTCCTTGAATTGTTCATGGGGTTTGCTGTTCACATTGTCTGGAATGTATTTGCTTTTCACATTGATTGGAATAAAACCTATTTTTAATAATATTGCTTGTACTGCATCAAAACCTAGAGTAGCCTACACAGTGCATTATCTGGAGATTAAAAAAAAAAAAAAAGTTGCACTAATTTCACTTGCAAGTACCACTCCTAATAATTCTGTGTGCAGTGCAGTAATGAAAATTGCTATGAACTCCTTCTTTGCAATACACAAATTGGAAAGACCATAACATCAACTGATAAAAAGAACTCAGAAAATAAAAGAAGGAAATTTTAAAAAATCATTTATCTTAACAAAGGTTTTGATATCTTTTGAGGTCAAATCACCTCTGCAAAATGGAGATAAAGCAGATATATTTTTGTTCCATGAGGGAGCAGAGATTGGCCAGAAAGGCTGTGGAATCTCCATCCTTAGAGATGAGAGCCCATAGTGTGGTATGACCTGCTCCAGCTGAACCTGCTCAAGACTCTCCAGAGGTCACTTCCAGCCTTAACTACTCTGTGATTCTGCTTGTCAGGGACATAATAGAAGTTTTCAGGATGTCTTTTTCTCAAACTCTGTGTGAGTAAAAGATACTATGTTTTAAAACATCTGTCTAATAGGGGAATAGAATTTTTTTTCATAAAAAAAAACCAAACAAAAAAACAAACAACTCCACCACCTATAAACTATTCTGGAGGACCTAAAAACCTTCATTGTGAAAGGCAAAACCAGTGGAATGAATCTAGCCTAAATGCCTGTATTGGACACCAAAATGCTACAGAGGTCAATATGAACAGGATTAGAGCAACTGTGCTCTTTGTCTGTCCTTGCAGCTGCTTTATTTTTGCTAGTATCAGACATGTTTAGAAAAGGAAACTTTAGCTTGAAAAGCTGCAGTGACCAGTAAGAGCAAGTTTCAAGCTGTTCACAGTGCTCCAGGCTCTGCGTTTGTTATATAATTTGCCTTAAGTAGCAACTGAATGAGTTATTTTTACTACTAATACACTCTATTTATTGCTTTGGTTCTTTTACCTGCGCCCTTCCAGCCATGCATTAGCATGATGACAAAATTGCTGTTTCCAGGCTACAGCATCTTCTGTGTCCTTGCTTTTGTTAATTATAAAAGCAAATATACCACACGAACTTGCACAAATCTACCACATGGAGAGTTATCTCAGCTATTTGAAAAATAAAAGAAAGTTAATTAGTATTGCTCTTTCTGGCATTTGTCCTTCAAACAGTTGTGCACGAGTCTGAGTGGCCTTCTCCTGACGCTATGACCTTGCAGAAGACAAATATGCACAAAACAATCTTTACAGCTGTAGTCTTCAGAGCTACAAGAAAAGAGAATAAAAGAATATAGATGGAAGGATGCATACAGTGCATTGCTTGGAGATTAGTGATGCAAAATCCAGATGAAAATCAAGGAACATATTAGCTGCCTAAATAATTTTAGAAAGCAATTAACAACAGTAAATAAAATATAATGGTTATAAAAAGATAATGGTTGAATGAAATAGCCAAAAGTAGTATTTACAGGGCGGTCCACATAACACGCAGATCAGGAGACTTCATGGTGTAAATGTATTATGGTCAAACAAATTTGGGGAAAACAAATGGCCCAGGAAGAGCTGCCGTAGGCCTGACTGCTACATGAAAGCACTGGAACCTTGTCTTTACTGCACACAGAAGGGAATTAGTGAAGTCATGGAATAAATCTAGTGCTGCACCGACTTTCGGCAGTAGTCAGAACAACCCTTCTGTCCTGGTTTAGGGCAAACTTGGGAGAAAAATTTAGGAGACCTGCTTAGTGGCTTGTGTGAGGCAGGTCCCTCTAAAGGTGTCCAGGTGGTGGTGTCTGAGTGGGGCCATGACTTCCAGGGTTCCATCCCTGGTGAGGGCTGGAAATAGCACCTAGTAGTGATGAGTCAGGTGTGAGTCTGGTGCACTAGTGCTGTGTTATTATTTGTTTTTGCTGAGTATTCATTATTGCTGTTTTATTGGTTTTCTGCTACTGTGTCCTTAAATTAAGGCAATAAGTATTTAAATTAAGTATAGACACCCCTGTTTGTGTGGCATAACTCCAGATCCCCAGTAAGCAGCCAGACAGAACTGTGATGATAGTGAGCAGCAGCTGCAAAAGGATTTGCTTGACTCCATCCTCGTGTTCCTTATCCATGGCTCTGCTGTGACAACCTGGGGGAAAGCAGAAGCAGCTGAGGCTGTTCCTGTGAAAACACCAAACTGCCTTTAGGAAAACAGCAGAAAAGCTTTCTGTGTTCCTGTATGTTTATTTCAAAATAAGGTGAAACAAAGAGAGGAAGTTAAAGATTTGAAGACCTCTAGAAAAGATAATTTTCACTGACACACATGAATTAAAGGAAAACTGGAAAATGGATAGCGCTCCTAATATTTGGGGCTTTTGTTTGCTTTACCTTTACTTAAAATTACAAAATTTAGTAAGGTTTATGACTGCTCTGGCCCAGCTCTACAGTCATCAAGGAATTCTAGAGTTATGTAATATATCTGGCAAATTTATGAAGAGGATCTGATTCACAGTGTTTCTCAGCTGTTCAGAGCCTCATATAAAGCAGTGCTTTAAACATAACAAGCTGCTATTGATTCTGTGGAAAAAAGCAAACATAAGCACCTCTCGTTAGTATACTACTCCCTGATTAGCACAAAAGGTCATACACAATCTGATGTGTTCCTGGCATTGGACATTGAATTTTCCTAAAAGTTAATTCAAGGATTACAAACCTCTCTAGACTCCATGGAAAGCTGATAATTATTCAAGTGAGGTCCCCTTGCCCTGTCTATAGTCACGTTAATCAGCAGCATGGCTGTGCTAGCTCATGAGCTGTTGGATAATTAAAAATACATGGCTGGGAAGAAGTCATTCAGCAGGGAATACCCCAGATACCAGCCAGCAAAGTAAGTAGAGAGGACATGTAGATGTTTTTTTTTTTTTTTTTTCCTTCGTCCATTCTCAAAGATCATTTTCTCCTCTTTGTTACAAGATATGATTTAATTTGTCACCAATATGAATATTTTTAAAACACACCACTTCAGGTAGGAAGAGTAGATGTTCCTTTTTTGAGCACTACAAATTAGTAAAGAAACACAAATTGTTTTTGCTTCTCATTATCCTCCTCTGACTTTGTTAGTAATAAATTTACTTTGTATCTTGGAGTTGAGCCTGTTTTGCCCTTGGAGTGTTTTCTCCCAGTCCTTAACTCATGAAGCTTTTGTTAAATGTTTTCCTCTCCTCAGTCCATCTGTGGCAGGGGAGGGTGAGTGAGTGACTTTCGTGGGTGCCTGGTGTTTGGCCAGTGTCAAACCACAACAGGGAGAAAATGCCTGCTTGGATTCCAACCACCCTTGACCAGGAAATCTCTCCTAATCTCTTTGACCTTGTTGATTGAGACCATTGAGGACCACAGCAGTAAGACTTCACAGTATCAGCTCCTTTGCACTTTAAAGTAAATAAGCTTGATAATTGTGATGTGATAATGACTAATAAAGGGTAAGAACTCACTGTTTATAATGTGAATTTAGTAAAGTGTTCTTTTGAAGTTTGAAACTGGCCTGGGTTTTTAGTCACAATATGGTACAGAACAGAGTATTGGTCCCTATAAATAAATACCGTTCAGATAGATGTGAATTTCCTTGTTACCATTTTCATTGCTGCAGAAGAACAAGAGGAGAAAATGGAGAGCAAATCTAGGATAACTGTGAGGTCTTTTAAATACCATTACATCATAAAATCATTTGACATCAGGAATTGCCACTAGTAACGACAGAGAAGGGGAAATCGCCCAAATTAACATTGCCATGTTGTTCTTACACCTTATAAGTGTTGTACTTTCTCTACAGCAATTAAGAAAATGGTTTTATTAAGCCTTTCACTCTATATTGCATCAGTGTTCACAGAGCTCAATATGGGCTCCTTGACGTGTTGCTTATATCAGTTTGGAAACTATTATAACAAAAGGCAGTGGGAATATATACACAAATGTGCTGCTCGGAATGTAAGTTATGAAATTGCCCTGGCAGTTTCCCATTTTCCGCCTCATGACTTCATCACTCTTTGTGAAACTAGTTTGTGCTGTTAATCACAGTTTGATTAGCACTGAAACTTTATGACAACTGCTGGGTGCTCCAAGCAGAGAACTTGAGCTGGGCAGTGTATACCAGTCCAGGCTGTCACCACTGCATGGGAAATGCCACGCACAAATTCTCTAATACCGCCTGATGAGATGCCTCAAGCATTTTTAAATAATGGCAGTTGTTTAATTTTAATAATTTTTAATTTGTTTTGCAGAACAAGGTCCAGGCTCAATACGCTTAAATATTTGTTAATATGGAAGAATAATCTCCTGAACTGTGAAAATAGAGACATCATAGTTGAAATAGCGCTATAAATCAGAAAGGAAAAAAAAAAAAATTTGCATCCATTAGAGAGTTTAATTTATGTTGTTTTGTAAGACAACATCATTTTAAAGCATCTATCAAAAAGCAAGTTGTTCAGATCCCTAACTTGTTCAGATACTTCTCTTGTTGAATTTCCTAAGTTAACATTGCCTTTTGGATACTGGTATGTGACAGTTTCAATGGATATTTCACAGACACCTTTAAGAGTCACATCCTTTCTGATATCTAAAGGATTTTAAAAACCTTATCTATAAATACGACAGCTTTTATAATTTTAAGCAGAAAATTGTCTGTCATAGTTTTAAATTAAACAGATGACTACTAGATAGATAGATAACTACAGCAGGATCCAGGAGCAGCTTTTTGAGCTATTCCTTTCTTTTAGTCCCAACCTTCCTCTGCTTTCTCTTTCACATCTGCCTCTTGCATCTCTCCATCATATATATTTAGATTTATTTCTATATAAGCTAAATGGTTAATTCTCATTGTTCTGTTTACAGGAAAAAAAAAAAAAGCCTGTGCATCCTCACCATTAACCTTATGTGGCTAATGAACCAACACAAACTTTTTAACAGATTGAACCTCTTTTTGTTCACCTTTGACAAGTCATGCAGTGAGGTATCCTCTCCTCTTTCTAAACATACAGCTACTGCTCGCTACCTTTGCCATTTTAGCTCACAGGTTTTGTGGCAACTCTTCCCCAAGTCATGCATCATAAATCAGCAGTTACAGCACAGTCGGTTTTCTCCTACATTTTCCCTGGAGCACGTGTATTTCTAACCAATACCTTCCTTCAGCAGGAAAGCTCTGATGCAATTGTTGTCACCAAGACATGGTGGGATGATTGGCACCACTGGGGTGGTACAATGGATGGCTGCAAACCCTCCAGAAGACACATGTGAGGAAGGAGAGACAGTCGTGCAGCCCTGTGTGTGAGGGAGGGTTTTTATGGTCTGGAGCTTGATGATGGTGAAGGCAGGGTTGTGTTTATGGGTGAGAATCAGGGGGAAGGCCGGCAAGGCAGAGACCCTGGTAGGATTTTGTAAAAGGCCACCAAACCAGGATGAAGGGACAGGCAAAACACTCTATGAGGTTGCTGTAAGAAGTCTCGCTATCGCCGGCGCTCACCAAGTGTCTGCTGGAAACATAACACAGCGCAGAGGAAACAATCCAGGAGGGTCCTGGAGTGTGTGAAAGAGCTTCCTGACACAGCTGCTGAGGGAAGGTGCCTTGCTAGGACCTTCTTTGCAAACAGAGGACTTGTGGGCGAGATGGTGGACTCAGAACCACTGTAGCACCTTCTGGCACAAGTCCACATTGCTGAACTGCCCAGAGGAAAAAGCAGCAGCTGCACCTGGGGAGGGCATGAGAATATTCTCCAAAGCTGCTGATTAATGGGCTAATTCCTGAAATGAGAACCCTCTCCTGTACATATCCCAGCCCTTCACTCAACAGCAAACTCAACAGCAGCAGCAGCACTATTTCAGGCTAGAATTTCTTGACTGCCTGTTGAGCTGCAGGATATGGCTCAGCATTAGGCTGCAGGTAGCTGTGTTGGGAAATCTCTCTCCAGACAACTTGCAAGCAGTCTCCATTAAGTGGAACATTTCTTAATGTTATGCCAACAAATGTACAGGAAAATCTGCTGTTTGCTTTGGATGATGGAGCAGTGGTCCCATGGTATGGTTGCACCAGAGGACATAAAACCCTCAAATATTTTGAGGACAATAGTAGACCGTGCCTGTACTGCACACTGTCAGCAGATCTGTCTGGTTTTGCTTTGGGGAATCAAGGAAGCAGAGGCAGTCCTGAAAGCTCAAATTATGCTCTGAACTTCTGCCAGCTATATAATATAATATATATAATATATAATATATAGAAATATTTTATATATATTACATAACATATAACATATATATATATATATAAAATATTGTATAATATATGTGGTATTTAATATATAATAAAGGTCAAGCTAAAAATGACAAGAATGTGTCTAAAACAATGGTGCTATATTTTTGCTCCTCCTTTACACACTAAGAAGAAACCCTCTCTTTACAAATCTATTGATTACTGGAAATCAGGACAAAGATTCTCTAAAATAGTGTCATTGTCCTCAGCAGAACACAATTTCTCTTCAAGATCTTTTAGGATTACATCAGTGTTTCTCTTTAATTAGAGGAGAAATGTAATTTTTAAAGGAAAAGCTGAGATTCTCTATTGTCACATACACTAGAATTCACAAGTTTAAAATACCAGCTAACATGCAGCATTCAAGAATTTGTAGCAGTTTCTACAGACGTGGCATTAGCTGTGATGCTCTTAGTACTTTAGAGAGTCCTAGATTTCACTCACATTCACCAGCAACATAGTGCAGCAAAAATATTTTGATTTTATTTCAGTCTGTTTCATGTCCTTTTAGATGCTCACAGCATCCCCAAGATGGCACTATGCCATAGAAATATTAAGAGAGGACACAGAAGTTGAAATTAAATAATGGAAAATAAAAGCAACTACAACATTTTGCAGAACTGATAAAAATAGAATTGAATGTGTATATTTAAACCAGTGCATAGACTGTTAAAGCATTGTTAATATTTAATTAACAGTAATCATCAAAATGTATTTTTACCTAGAAAATTTTTCTGAATATACTGTAGAAAGAGTGTTTTATTATCATGATATATATATATCATACCAGTTTAATGAGGGGCGCTGGCAGTGCCAATCAATTTGTGTCATGCATCTAATAGACTAATCAATGTTAAATACTGATGTGGTCAAAAATATGTCTTTCTGAACATTTTTCTGCATGTGACACCATATATGTGCTGTAATGTGAAAGGGGAGATTTTCTCAACTCTGCCAACAGCACAAGGGAGAGCCCTCAGCAGCTTTATTTGAGTGTGCTCCCTGCTGCCAGTGGCTACCAGTACCCAGGAAGGATTCACGCTGACAGTTCACAGAATAACACTCTTTATTAACATCAAATTGTGACAGGTTGAGGTTTGAGGATTGGCGGTGGTAGTGTCTGACTGCAAAAATGTATTCAAAGCAATACATAGACAAGTTCTAATCCCCAACAAGAGTATTCAGTGCAGACAGTGTGATTCTCACACAATAGGCACCTGTATAGGGGAGAAGACAGGTTCAGCCTGTCAGTTGATCCCCACAGTTATGATGGAGTCTTCCTTGAGTTTTCCCCATTCTCTCCTTCTTTTTATTTGGTTTCTCTATGTTTAGTTTGAGCTTGAGTGGCCCTAGTCATACATACCTTTCTTAGTGATTGGTGTAAAAATTCTCTCACTTTGCTTTTAAACATATGATGCCTTAAGTTTTAGCTTTTATATTTTTCAGATTCTGGGCTGGTTTAGTGTGTAGTTCTGGGCTTTGTATTTAGAGTCAGTAAGATCTCTGCACAGAGTAGGGACACAAAACAATTCCTTTCTAGCTTGGGACTAAGGACAAATTTTAGGCCCAAGAGTGTAAAAAACAGTGAAGGAAGAGAGGGAACAAGGAGGATGGAGCTTCATAACCTGAAGCTGTAATTGGACAACTAACTCCAATCTGCTGATGAACCAAAACCTATAAAAGTGTGAGACCTTGTGACCGGGCGGCCATTTTGTGACCATTGTGGGTCTGACTTGGGTGTAGGCCTGGCAGGGTTCCTGCCCTGTCCAAGCTGGATCCTTTCAATAAATACCTTTTATCCTTTTATTCCACCTAGTCTCTTTTTCCAGGTCAGCTTTTCCAGGCATCAGATACAGTCAAAAAAATCTGGAGTACATGCCCAGTGAGGGGTGGTTGGACCTTGGAGGCGGGTATACATGGGGGTGAAGGTGTGTATTAATATTGCAATTAGGTTATAATGAGCCAGGTTTGTCTGAGGAGAGTGATTTTGCCCCAGTCATCAGCAGGACATCTCCTCTCTCAGCTGAAAAGTGCCACCAAGTTCCTGTGAAGCTTCTAACAGGGCCTGGGCATGGTGTCTCCACTCTGCTCCACCCTCCATTCCAAGCCCCTGAGCAGGTGCTATGGCTGCAGGTTGTGGGTGTGGAGAATCATGGTGGGACACATGAGGAACTGGCCTGTTAATGGTTAATGACTCAAATAATGGACCACTTGGCTGCCCAGGTGTAAAGGCCTGGCACCCATCCCTGAGGGTGCCACACAAACAGGATAAGGCAAACCCTGTGAGCTGGGGTAGTGCCTCTTCTCCTGCCCATGTCCTTACACACGTGGGTCAGCTGTGGAAATTCCCCTCTGGAGAAGTACCAGGGTATTCACACACAGCATGAAAGATTCATCCCTGCTCTCGGGCTGTAATTAACTCAACTCCACCGGTATAGAGGCAGCTGTAAGGCCTTAGAAGGTATCATCAGTGTCCTGTGATTACATTACCTAGTGTAAAACCCTGCCCCAGGGGAGGTACCTGAGCCTTCCCACCTGAACCCTGACTCTTTCCTGGGCTTCTGCCACCAGATCCTGACTGCAACCATCACTTTGACAAGACTGGTACCCTAACCACTGAGAAGACCAGAGGAAGAGGAGCAATGGGATGCTGTCAGGATCCATGGAGTGGTGATATTTTCTACTTTATCTCTCTGTCTCTGTCCCCCTGACTCTCCTTTTTTCTAGTAGTTTCTATTTTTCCCTCTCTACCTCATATTTAGCAGTGCATTCAGAGGGGCTAAATTATATCCTGATGTTATTTATGAATCATTTAAAATTTGTTAGTGGTCTGTAGGAAGGCATTCTTTTATTAAAATAATTGCTACATGAACTATGCCACAAGAAATATTTATATGATTCTGTGCTTTATTTTTAGACTGTTCACAAAATGACAAGCAAATGGATTAAACTGTGTTTTTCAAAACAGAAAAGTGATACGTAAAGACTTTAACAAGTGTGACAAAACTATCATTGTTTGCCCAGATTTGTTTATTTCAAGAATTACTGATGAAGATTTGAGAACAGGAGATGCATTCACAAAGGCAAGTCATAAAAATGGGCATAAAAATGGAGATAAGCAGAGTAACGACAGCCGCCTGCTCTATGAAACAAAAGCAGCACAACGTCACTCTGCTTATTCATTACAGCTGGGTTCAGTGAGCTACTTAAGCAAGCATGTAATTTAATTGCTTTCATTCATAGACATACCTACCTGTTTAAAATGAGATGCTGGCAGGGAAAAAATTGGTTAGGTATCTCATTAAACAAGGTTTCTTAATCCTTGAGTGCTCTCCATTGCCTAGAAACATCTGGAAGTTCCCTAGAAAACCATATGTAATCAGCATTCCTAGAAGTGTCCAAAGCCAGGTTGGACAAAGCTTGGAGCAACTTGGAATAGTGGACCTGGAAGGTGTCCCTTTGGAACAAGATTGGAACAAGATGAAATTCCCTCCCAGTCAGCCTGTGGTCCTACCCCAGAAAGATCAAATACATAATTTTATGTGAGTTCAGGAAATTTTGTAAGTATGTAGCTACCATGAAAGCAAAGGAGCAGCAATTTGACGATGTTATTGAGACAGTTTCTCCCCTTTCTTTGGTTTTACTTCAGGAGAACCCAATAAAAGTAGATGATTTCCCACTACAGACAATGACAAGTCATCATCTGGAATCTGAATTATTCACTCAGTGAAAGACTTTATGGTAAAAACAGACAAGCAGAAAAAAAGATCAGCATTTCACACCAGACAGCTCACTTTGTAACTTTTGCTCAGTGATACTCCAGTGTTTGGTCCCAAACACACTTCATCTGCTTGTTTGGAGGATGAAGGAGATACTCAAATACAGCAACATGGTCTCTCATGTCATATATTTGTGTTATTTTAGGTAAAAGAAAAGGGGGTTATGTTAACAATGTTTTCACTTGACTAGATCAGCTCAATTTCAGTTTGATACCAGAATCTACAGAATGAAGGAAAGGCAGAAGAGTCTATAAACTTGGTCAAAATACATCTAGCCTATGGATGAGTAAGAAACTCTTTATGGTGTGTGTGGCATAAAGAATAAAAGATTGAATTTTTTCTTACTATTGAAAAAAAAAAAAACCTAAAACCCATGACAGATTATTCCCTCCCTAAATTTATACTCTTTATGGAATGCAAAATTCTACATTCAGCATGACACTTCAATCCACTTTTTTTTTGTATGAACTTCAAAAATCAAAAATCAACAGAGGTAATTTAAAAACTTAACAGCTTATTCTAGTCATGAAAGTTAAATCAGTTTTTAACAATGAAAGATGTTCAATAGCTTTTCTTTTCTTTTCTTCCTAATAGCCAATCTAAACCTACTTTCTTACAATTTGACACCAAAACAGGCAGAGTTTACTAAAAACTGCTGTGATGTCTGTGTCCCATCCTCCCAGCATTGCCTGTCTTTATTTGGCTATGACATCTGTTGCTTCACACACAAAATGCAGGAGAAAACTGACTGGCTTCTCTCTGCCCATGAGCAGCAAACCTGTCCCCCTGCAGGACCATGGTGCAGAGCCAGTGGACAGGACACAGTCTAGATGCCTTAGCTGCTGCCACAGTGACCAGGACAGGCCTCTCAACAGGCATGACTTCAGGAGGTCTCTGCTGTCCCAGCACACAGTCCTCATCAGGGCACAGCAAGCCCAGCTACTCCTTAATATAAAAATTAATCATTCTGCTTTCTTACTATGTGCTTGCAATGGAGATGGAGAGAAGGGATAGGAAGAAAAAGTCTCTTCTCTGGATGCAGTTTTTGCTCCATACTCATCATTGCCTCCCTGAAAAAATAATCTTGGAGAGGCCACAGCACAAGTAAGGCTGCGTTTTTTAAGATCACACAGCAGAATCACACAGGATCCCAGAGTGGGTCAGGCTGGAAGGGCCACAGTGGCTCCTCTGGTGCCACCTTCCTGCTCCAGCAGGGCCATCCCAGAGCACAGGGCACAGCAGTGTGTCCATGTGGCTCTGGAACATCCCCAGGGAGGAGACCCCACAGCCTCTCTGCACAGTCTGCTCAGGGATGGCACTGCCCAGGGCAGAAGTTGTGCCCCCTGTGCAGGGAATTGCTGGGCTCAGTCCCTGCCCGTGGCTCTGGGACCATTGCTGGGCCTGGAGCAGAGCCTGTTGACAGCCAGGGACAGCCAGGGCTGAGGGCCCCTCTCAGCTGGGGCTCCTCTCCAGGCTGAGCAGCCCCAGCTCCCTCAGCCTTTCCTCCCCAGGGAGAAGCGACACGTTATTAAAAAGCATGTGATAAAAAAAATCCCTTTATACTTCCTGTTAAACACACCACATCCTTATGCTTTCCCCTCTTTCTCAGGACATCAAATTCACCAGCCACAAGTAGATCTTGCCCACACAGTTTCACTGTCTTTGCAAACTCTGGAATTAGGCCTTTATGTCCTGCTGTGCCTGGACCCTTCCCCATCCTCCCCCTGCACCGATGATGGTCGCATCCTTTCCAGCTGAGAGTTTAGAAAGAGATATTTTTCACTTATATGTGTGGGTTATAGCAGTGAGGTAACTGGTGTGAGAAATAGATTTGTATCTCTTGCACGTCTTTTCTTTAACAAAAAAAGAAAAGAGAAAAGAAAAATTCATAAATAATAACAACAATTATCCCAGAAACAACTGACAGACACATAACCATTTAGTCCCATCCTATTGATTGATATATAAGATATAACAGGTTGAAAATCACTTTCTGTTTTGTGGGAAATCAATATTTTTACATTTGGTTTACTTTTCTACTGGCTTTTTTTAATTTTGCAAAGATGACAGTTAAAAGAGCTTCATTTGAGAATACGAATCTTCATTCCAAATATGATTTGCCATTTTAGTATTTTTCTATTATGGTACGTCATGTCAGCAGTCCAAGCTCATGAATTGTTTGACACATTTTACCCATCAGTGTCAAAATTTCAAACCTATTCATTACAAGTTCCAATCTGCAAAGACACTCTGAAAAGACAGCAAATAAGACTTTTAAATCAGGATGGAGAATCTATTGAGTTTACAGATATTGTGGAAGAGCTTTAACAACAAAATGAAAATAAAATATTTCAGCTCCCATATTAGGACATTACAGGACTAGCTGCACATAATAGTGTCTGTGGGATAGTACAAAGATCTTTAAACAAAAGCTTAATTTATTGTAAAGAACTTAAAATGTTTAAGTCTATAAAAAATTCTTTCAAGCCTTTTCCCTTTCTGAATTGTGTGAAAATGAGTCCATTTCAATAAAACCCACATAAAGTTAAATCAGCTTCTTTCTAGCCAGAAAAAAAAATTCCATTTTCTAAAAAATATTATTTAAAAAATGAAAAAAAAAAGAAATTTAAAAGAAATGTCTGATTTCTAAAATTTTATTTATCAAGATTTTATCTATTTAGCTGAATGTTGTTCATTTTGTGGAAAATGTGGAAATGTTTCCTTTCAAGTTTTTAAAGACAGTTAAATGTTAAGAAAGAGATTTACCATCTCTGAATGGCTGTAGAGCTAACAAAGATATCTTCATGACGTTGGTATATTCTTGTTCCACATATTCACATATCCAAGAACAGCTGGATCAATCTAAAAGACTCTCCAGCAAACCAACGAGACCAATGAGAGTTTTAGCAGCATGATCTTCAAGTTATTAAAGTTACTCAATGCTTCAGTGCTATAGAGAGCATTGCCAGAAAGCGCTTGGGGGAAAATTGTGGGGGCTTTTTATGTGATCAGGCTACTAGGGGATCCTGCTGATATAAAGCTCTCCGGAAGGAAAACAAAGATGTCTTTATACTTAGCTGTGTGTTTAAGAGGAATGGGGAAAAGGAAATTATGAGAGCTCCTGTTTATGCTTATGACTTCTGATGCCTGAAATTTCAGGAATAAAACAATATATTTGAGTGGAGACTTCTTAAGTGGACCTTCTATGATTCTAATGGTAAGAAAAATGGAATAATATTAAGCATCACTTCAAGGAAAACAAAAAGCTCCTAGAGCCTCAAATGAAGGCAAGTTTAGCATTGGAAAAAAAAAAATAGGAAAAAATTATTTAATTTATAAAAAAATTTGGACATCAACAGGCAAATTTTATAGTAGACTCTAGAAAATTATTTGCCTTGTTTAGGGCCAAAAAGATGGCTAAGGGGCTGGAGCATCCCTCCCACAAGGAGAGGTTAAGTGGCCTGAGACTGTTTAGTCTGGAGAATAGAAGGCTCAGAGGAGGTTTTTAAAAATATATAAAAACCTGATTGGATTTAAACCCATGAAATTTTGTCTCAACATAAGAAAGCACATTTTTACTGTAAAAGTAATCAAACACTGAAACAGGTTGCCCACCAGGTTTTAGAGTCTCCAGTCTGGGAGATATTAAACCCCCAAATGGACAAAATTCTGGAGACCCAGCCCTAGCTTATCCTGCTTGAGCAGGAGGCTGGGACCTGACAATATCCAGGTGTCTCCCAATGTCAGCAATCTTCCTCAACCACCATTTTGATGGATATTGATGGCTTCACTTCATAACCTTGCATGAATAAATGCAGAATTACTTCACTAATTTGCATTTAACCCTCAAAGGATCAGTTTGAAGGACATTTAAAAAGGATCTTTTTTTTTTTTTTCCACCACAGGAAAAAATGAGTTTTGAGGCCTGGTAAATATCTTTCTTAGCATCAGGAGTGAAAAAAAATCCATCCACAAGTATTCCAGAAGAGATTTAACGCTTTGAAATATGTCTCAGCTTTGAGCTGAAGACATGAGACTGACCAAATTTTGAGCACAACATGTTAATGGCTGAACACTTCAGACTTGGCAGAGCAACATGAGCTTCTTTTTTATAGAGATGTGTCCAATAACCTAATAGGCTGCATGTGTGAGTCTAGTACTAATTATACATCAATAGAATTTGTCTTTAACACTCAATACTTCACTGAACTGCCTCTGCTGATCTGCTAATACATCTACAGGAACACTCTATTTCTCCATTGCCCTGAGTGAAAACTCAGCACCTTAGAGACTGACTCTCTTTCTCTTCCTCTCAATCTTCCATCTCTCACAGAATATGTGGGATGGACAAAGAAGCCTATACAACAATAAATAATATTTTTTTCCTTTGTTTTGAACAGTTATCTCATTGAAGGCCAACTCCTTGACTGCACTGCTGCTGTTGCTCTGAGAATTATCTGGGAAAATGTATTAGAAATATAAGAAGGGACAGCCTGACAGGAAAAGACTAGCAGAATTTGGAGAGTATCAACAAAAAATTGCAACAATAGCAAAGCCTTGTTATTAAAGGAAAAGGGCCTGCAGGGGGTAAAAGGGATGAAGATGAATGAACCCATTTCAGGTTAATTAACTCATACAAGGTTATTAACACCTGTGAGGTGGTCAATCCCATGGCACAGCCTTGGCAAAAGAGATGGATGACAACGTGTCAGATAAGAATGCCAGTGTCAGCAGTATCTGAATTGAAAATACAGAGATGTCTGAGGGGGGTCTTGTTCCAAAAATGATCTCAATTATGAGGAAGAGGAATATGTGTAAGTGGGAGGGGAAGCTGAATCTTTTAGGTACTGCTTGTAGAAGGGTATTGGGAACTCTGTAGGTGTTCATTGACATTGTGTGTCTAGACTTTTTGTTTACCTGTTGTATTGCTAAGAGTGATCACAGTTGCAGAATTTCTTCCTGCTGGTTAATGATATGTCATTCCTAAATCAATAAACCACTTTAATTCTGATTTAGAGCAAACTACATGAACTAAGCAGCTTTTTGCCTACAACAATGGGAAAGTCTTAATATTATAGACTGAAATTATGACACAGTTGATATGAGAAAGTATTTGTTAATACTGTTCACATTTTGGTTTTTTTTCAGAAGAACCCAGCAGAAAACAAGGGAGGAGGAGCTGCCTGTCCTTTATCCTCACTGTCAGAGGTGTTGTAGATCTGGCTCCTTTTTTTACTCAAGAGACAAGGCACTATAAAGTCTCCCTGAGCAGCCCTTCTGAAGCCTCCAGTTGTGGTGATTCCTGCATGCCCAGTAGTGTGGAAACAAGAAGAAGTGACTTCTGTAAGACATGGGAAATTTTATTTGGCTTCACTGTATATATTCCAAGAAAATCAGAACACTAGTATTACTCAGAAACCTTCTTCTCAACAATCGACTCTCTCCTTGCCCTTCTGGCCTCCAGGTTGAATTGCAGGTGAGTTCTTGTTTCCAGATTTAATTTCCATCACTCAGTAACCTTCCAGGTGCTGATGAAGGATTTCCATTCCTTGCTGAGCCTTGGGGGCTCATTTCCATTGCCCCTAGGGCCTGAATGACACTTGATGGCACTATGATACCGTTTCTTCTCGCAGAATCCCAGAATCATTGAGGTTGCAAAAGACCTCCAAGATCATTGAGTCCAACCTGTGACTGAACACCACCTTGTCGTCTAAACCATGGCACTAAGTACGATGTCCAGGCACTTCTTTAACCCTTCCAGGGATGGCGACTCCCCCACTCCACCACATTTGCTGCAATTTTTCTAGCTCAGTCGCTCTTTCACCTGATCCAGTCACCCTACTTGACAGAACACAACATAAATCACAAAACAAAAGCTAAATATCCAGTCTACAAAAAAGTATTAATTTTTATTACACAGAAGGAAAAAAAAAAACGTAAACAAAACAGATTTTCTTCCTGTTGTCATTCCTTTCTACCCGCCCTTAACAAACACACAAGTCTGTGGCCAAAAGCTGGAGGGAATCTCCCATGGACCAGAAAACCCCAGGCTGGAACAAATATACCAGAGGTTCTTTCTTAAAGGCCTTTACAGCATAATGGATATGTGGTTCCCTGAAGATTTCCTTTCCCAGGCAGTTGAAAATCATAATGTAAAGTAATTTGAAAGGTTAATGATCAATTAGACCTGGGGGTAAACATTAACTCGAGAGTTTGAAGGAGTTTGTCCTTTGGGTTTTCGCTTTTTTGAGATGCTCCATCGAGTCAAACCTTCAGACTTTAGCTGAAGTGAATTACTCATTCAGTGTTTCTTCTAACATGTAATTTTTTTCCTTTGGAGGGAAAAAAAAAGGTAAAACAGCAGAAACAGATTTCCAACATTCAGAAAAAATAGGTTATATATATTTAAAACATCTCCATAGGTGATGAACCTATATTTTTTCCCTGCATGAGTTTATTAAGGATAAAAATGCAAACACCTATGGTAGTCAGCAGAGCCATGTCTGGCAATGCTA
This sequence comes from Phainopepla nitens, assembly GCA_013400175.1. NCBI lineage: Eukaryota > Metazoa > Chordata > Aves > Passeriformes > Bombycillidae > Phainopepla > Phainopepla nitens. Next base: position 107,165 of record VXBQ01009309.1, read on the forward strand.
TCATCTGTATTTCCACATGGATTAGAGCTCAGTTTCTGAATGAAAACTCCAGTGTGGTTTATACATAGCATCCTTCATCTACCACCCAGTTTTTATTCAATTTTCTTTAACACAAAGGAAGACTTTTGTTACTTCAATTTTCTTGAAAGGCCTTGCCATTCTGAAAGGAACCACAGATAGAGAAATGGTCTAACATGCCCCACTGTGTGATCCCTGTGAATTTCCTGTATTGGAAATATCTGCTTCCTTAACTACTGGAAAAAAGATCATGGCTCTACTGTACTGGATGCATAGGCAAGGATCCATCTTCCTAAGATGTCCAGAACTACTTACTTAGAGAGGATGTAGTCAATAAATACTAAAATTTTTAGGCTGAAAAAGACCTTTAAGACCATCTAGTCCAACTACTCCCCCAACTCTATTGTGTCTTTATTGTATTATTTCTATAATCCTGCACAGAGTAGAAGAATAGAACTTGTGGTAAACATTGATATAGAGAAGAGCACTTTAGGTTTATATCCATCAGAAATGCAGGTACCTCATTCCTTGTTTCTTGTATTTTTATGAGAATAATTGTGGCTACAATAATATTACACTAATATTTTGAGCCTCTACCACTATGACAGAACAAGAAACCTGCTCTGTAAAGCTCAGACTACTTAGGATAAAACTACAGCATCAAATGCTGCGTTGTAGGGAAATGCTGAATGGGATTAATTAGAATTATTTTAGGTAACAGAAGCAGTTTATGTGTCGAGCATAGAGTTCAGAGGACTAATATGCACATTCTTCTCCATCGGTCTGTTGAACTGCCATAAGCAGTGGCATGTGTTAAAATAGAAAAAAAAAGCAAATTAGATCATGCTGAGATCCATGCTCTGAAGTAATGCTTGCAAAACCCAGCGGGTAGGCTGCAGCATGGCTGTGACTTTGTATTCATAAAGCATCCTGAAAACTTCTTGGAAGGTATTTTTCCTCTTTCAGAGTCCTGCTGGTTAACTGCTAAACTTCATTGGCTTAGTCTGGTTTTCATAAAGCGTTATTTTAGGGACACTGAGTCTGAGATGATAAGGTATTTAGTTCCCCACATTGCAGTATTCTGTGACAGAATTAATGTGATTTATAATGGGCTATGGAGAAAGTCTAGATGAATAACCATAAAAATCCCAGGGTTAGGCTGCTCATCTGTTACCATACTGGACCTTATTGTAATGCAGTGACGAATACAATTAATTCAAAAGCCTTTGACTGCTTTCCATGCACTACAGGCTTGAGTCTATTAAACCTACATAAGTATTGGTCATTTATTAGGAATGAATTTCAAAATTGTACAAATCCATTTTTTATACAAATAGCAGAAGGCGCCAGACCAGATTAATGACTAAAGAATTGGCTGCCAAATTTCTTATTTAATTAAAACTTTGTCTTTTCCACTCTAAAAATGAGAAGAAAACTACTAGAAGTGACTTAAAATCTGTTTTCCATATTATGTAAAACTAGTTGGGCTTTACTAATAATAGAGGTTTTCTGGTTTATGTGTGAATTAGTTTAAAAAGTAGATTGCGCAATAGAATTTAAGACTCAAATTCCATCACAGAAAAAATGAAATTAACTCATTCAATGAAAAATAAATTCTATTAATTATTTTTACATCATATTAAAATAAATCAAATTATTTGTTTAGGCCAAAGCAGTGTCTCAGTGTTCTAGCATCTCTCCATAGATGTCTGAAAATGCAACATTGTCCTTATAATTTTAGGATCTAAAACCATGCAGATTTTTGGGTTTGTTGACCATGGGGAATCTCCTCAACACCTGGTCTACTGACACCTGATGGGATGCACCTTTCTCAGAGGGGACGAAGAGCACAGGAACCAGTGGGGCTCATTAGCAGAGCTCTAAAGTAGCTTGGAAGGGGGAAGGGGACAAAGCCAGGCTGGCCAGTGATGAGCAATGGGGTGGAGTGCCACAGCTCGAGGGAATGAGCACTAATGGGATCCCTCCATCTGTTCCACCAGGTGTTGGCTGCAGTGACTGTCACCCAAAACATTTCTGTCCTGGCGCGCTCAGCATGAGGAACAAAGGAGAGGAACCCGAGGCTTTGGCACAGTACCAGAGATTCCACATCCTTGGTGTGAGTGAAAGCTGATGGGATGAGTCCTGTGACTGGAGCACCCTGATAGAAGGGTCCAGGCTCTTCAGGAGGGATGGGAATGGCCAGAGAGGCGGCGGGGTGGCAGAGGGTACGTGATGGGAGGGTTGGAATGTCTGGAACACATTGAGAACCTCTGGGTAAGAACCAAGGAGCAAACAAACAATGTCTAGAGCACATTGAAAGCCACTGGGTAAGAACCAAGGGGCAAACAAACAATATGGATGCCTCTGTGGGGACAAGGCTCTCTCTGCTACCCCACGCGGCATAAGAATGTGCAAGGGAATAGCAAGAAGTGCCATCTTCCTCAGCAGCAGCATCTTCTGGTCTCTTCTCCAGTTCCTTTCTAGTGTATGGTCCAAATCCACCGTGCTAAAACTTAGAATTCTGTTTTCCAGTTCTTCTGGTGAGCCCTTGACACAGTCCTGGTAGTCCCAGGCAACCTCTTCCCAAGGAGATGGGTAATAGTGTCATTCATTCTTTGAAGTTCAGCATACTTTGACAAGGAAAATGGAGTACCAGTAAGATTTCCTAATGGCTGGATCTTGTCTGTGGGACAACGACGAAACTATTTCAAATTAAAGACAATTTCACAAATGCAGAACAGAAAAAGCAGTATTTCTCACATTAAACCTCTTTAGTTTTGCCCTCTTCCCCTCTAAAAACATCCTGCAAATGTTCACCTGGAATACAGAAGTGTTTCCACAAATGGTAGGCTGTTTTTTATCCTGGTGGATCTATACAAGGGTGTTTTTCAGTTCCAACTCCCAAGGGGAGTCAACATATTACAGCTTAGGCATTTGAAGGTCAAGTCAATCATTTGATGTTAAACCTCTCTCCTCAGCTCCCTGTGAGGTTTGTCTCACCTTGCCTGGGGACTTGTGAATGTATTTTGTTGTTCAGTAAGTTGCAATACTAGAAGAGCTACAACCACAGCTCTAAAAGAGCGTCTCAGGAAAATCATTCTAGCTGGAATACTAATAACTTACACTACTACAAGATAAAGTTCTCCATTGTCTCAACGAGCTACTTGGGTAGCTGCTCTCAGCTTCCTCAAGAGCTGACACAGACTTACAATCAGTCTTAGACTTTCCTGAGTAAAGCTACCTCCATGTCCAAATATCACAGTGCAACAGGCTCTGTGAGCTTAACGCTACATGAATTATTTTTTCAGAGTTGGTAGACAGTGAGCTGCTTAAAGTGATTAACAGTCATTTTCTACAAACGGGATTATTTTTATTCTTTCATCCAAAAAGAGCTAAGGAATTTTGCTGTGGGGAAAAAACCAGTTTCTGTATATTTCTCCTAAATTTTTATCTTTCCTGACAAGGTTTATTAACCTGTTGTTGGCCGGCTGACCTCGATCTCTGGGGTGGGAGCAGGACCCTGCACTCTTGAGGCACTTTCCTCATGTTGAAGTCAGTTGTGCCCAGCTGCAACATCAGCTACTCATCCTCTACCTCTACCCACTGCCAAGCTTTGGCAAGGATCTCCAAAGCTCCCTTTGGGCATCAGATCTCAGATTTTTAGATTGATTAATTAGAAATGTTTCCAAAAATATCAGGTCTCAAGCCACAAGCATTTTTAATGACCCTTTTGTACTCATTTCATCGGGGAATCATTCTCTGCCACCTGTTTATACCTTCCTACATCTTCTATGATTTAATTTCAGTCATTCTGGTATATCACTCTTACATATTAGGGAAAAACATGCCAGCTGAGAAACATCATGACACAAACCACCCAAAACACCTCTGCTCCTGACAGCCAGATTTGATGTGGTGATTATCCTATCTCATCAGACCACCGTGCTCTCCATCACCTCTCTCCCTTGTTTTCATGTAATCACACAATCACTGAGGTTGGAAGGGGCCACAGAAGGTCTCTGCTGCAGTTCAGATGAGGTTGCTCAAAGTTTGGTCCAGTCAGGGCTCAAAAACCTCCAAGGATGGAGACAGCACAGACTCTGTGCAATCTGTTCTGCTATTTGCCTGTCCTATTTTCAAGCACTGTGCCTCTGAAAAAACCCAAAGCTGCTGCTTGGAGGATGCACAGAAATGGTAACAGAGCAGCAGTGGAAGAATTTAAGGGCAAAAGTAATCACGCATACAATTCCCAGAAATTTATCTGTGGAAATATGCAGGGAATTTGTTGAAAATGACTCGAGATGGAAAGAGAATCTCTTTCAATGCCTAATTTTCCTGTCCTTTCTAACAATACAAATTTTTCCTAACACGTTTTAAGGACAGAACAAGAAACACCCCTCTGAAATTCAGGGCATGGCTTTAATGGAACCCACCCTAACTATTTTAAAACACATTACATGGCAATTTCAAAAATTCTGTGGCCAAGACAACTTCTAATTGCTGCCTCCTAATATATTCCCTGTTTACATTTTGCCTGCCATTACTCCTCTGTGCAATATGCTTTACTAGAGATGCTAAGTGGTTTTTAAAAATTGATTAAAGTTGACTAAGCTTCCTGTGTCTGCTTGCTAATTCATACATCGGAAAATGAATCAGCACTGATTTAACATGTAGGAATTTCAAAACAAAGTGCAACAAAACTTGAATGCTGGACCAGAGATATTTAATTATACAGAATCTCTGTACTAGCAAAATATTTGGTCATACACTGCTGCTATTTATCTCAGTGGCTTTTCTATCAAGGATAGGCTCCATGTATTACTAGGATTTGGCATAAATATTACAGTATTTAGTACCACAGATACAGAAGCAGTAATGTTTTTTTGCTATCACAGAAATAATTTTAAAGAAGTAAGTTGATAACTAATGAGTGCTTGGTAATGAGTCTTAGAAGAATTTCAGTTTTATTTCACTTAGAAATTCTGAATCTGACTTCTTGATTCTTTAAAAGTACTCAATCTGTAAGTTGGGTACTTTTGCAGTGGGGAAAAATGAACTGGAGGCAATTTGAAAAGGAAGCTCAAAGGATCTTTTTATATACATGCATTTAAAATTTATATATATATATTTCTACCAAATATAGTAGCATAATATGATAAATAGTATATATCTCAAGCTGTTACTTTCTGCGAGATCAACAGAGACAGCTTGAGGTTTGAAAACAACTAACCGCTTGCTGTAAATTTCACATTAACTGTATATTTTCCTTTTTAATAAATATTTCTGAAAAACATTGCAGCCTTGAAAAATGCAAAATTGGATGCGACTGGAGAGGTGTTTTGACTTGCCTGCTATGAATGTCAATAGTTTTGTGAAAGCATATCACATTTGGAAATACTGAGAAATATGCTAGACAGAGCTTAAAGTAGTTGACCTGAGAGAACAGAATTAATTAGTTAGTACCAGCTGATGTATAGTTTGTGTAGGGCAGCTATAAGCTCTCAGTGCACTGCATCCCTAATTTTTATATTATATAAGACGTATAAATCTTCATTGAGAATATAAGCAAAAATCTGTGGATGTATTTTTATACACCAGACAAAAAAAATTTTGTTCATCACATGAAGATCTGTTTTTAAAAGAATATAGGTTTCCTTTCCCCAGCCAAAAAAGAAATCTCTATTCAGGCTCACACTTTCAAGGCCACCTCCATTCAGAAGAGTACAAAACCTGTGCCACATGGACTTGAGGGAAACTTTTCAAAAAGGCTGGGAATATATGCTGACCTCTAACCTTCATATCCTGAACTGAAGACTTCAAGGCTTAGACACTTCTCTTTCTCTTCCCAAGTTCAGTGTCTTCAGACTGAAGTTATCAAAGAAAGTTTTCTTAATAGAGAGATTTTAACTGCTGGAGCATTTCCCAAGGGAAGTAACAAAAGTCTGGTACTAAAGCTACTGGAAACCAGCCATGATAAAATCCTGGCACACATAATTTAAGGAAGACTGCAACACTGGCTCTCGAGGGATCACCAGTTGTTCTGTTAAATAACTGCACTCTGTGGATAGACAGGACACAATTTACTGGCATTAGCTGAGATAAAGGAACTTCTCTTTGGACAGAGATGAGTATTTGAGGCCTCTGAAGAATCACAGAATATTCTGAGTCTGGAGGGACCCACAGCGATCTTCAAGTCCAACTCTTAAATGAATGGGCCATGTGGGGATTGACTCCTCAACCTTGGTGTTGTCAGCACCCTGCTTTGAACAGCTGAACTACTGTGGCATTGTGTTAGAGGGATGTAAAATTCTGACAGTTATTATAACAATATCTTCTGACTTTTTGGAGCTTCAAAGCTATCATTGCATCACAGTGAGGAGAAGAGCAGACTTTTTTTAAGTTTTGCTGCAAATTCTTTGCACACACACACATATATATACATTGTGAAATCTACATAGTCATATGGCATATATATAAACACAAACCTCAGCTTGTCATGCAGCCAGAATCTCCTGAAAGCAATGAGGACTTGTTGCTATGGAATTCTACATCCTGAAAGAATCCTTTTAAACCTCTTTGTTGAGCCAAGTGTTTTATGAAGATGCCTCTAGGTTGGTGCTTTCTGCTATACCATCTAGTGCACATAGGCTTGTGCCAGAAGAGAAAACAGGACAAATCAATTTTATCCCATCTTTAATATACCCAAATCCCTGGCTGGCTAGAGTTTACACTAAAATTAGGAGGGAAAACTTGTTTTATCATTTGATTTCTGCATTGTTAAGTTATTAACCATCATCTCAACTTTCTCTCTCTGAAAATGTGCATTGGATTAATTTTGGTAATCCTTGCTTAAAATGTTAATTCAGATTTCTTTGTAAGACAGGAAAGAGAAGAGGTCAGGGTCTAATTAATCAAAGTGACATCCAGCTTGTATCTATCTTTTTTAAAGTAAGTATCAGTTTTCCCGAAACACGAAGAGAAAGAATATTTAATCCTAATGACATCCAAGGTTCAGCAATATTTTTCTGGACTGTGGTGCCTAACAGAGATAGATGATGTTATTTTACCTTCTAATGGAAAACTGCAGAAAGATAAAAGGTAATTGGGAAAATAAAATTCTTTTCAGGAAGCTATGAATTTAACTCTCTTTAAAGAACAGATAATTCTCTTAGTAAGCCCTTAAGAGGAATGATCATGTTTTCTGCTGCACTGACAATGAAAGGTAATCCAAGGAGATTATATTTTAGCAAATCATTAATTACATAGTTCAATATCTTAAACTGTGTGGTAAACAGAGAAGATGAGCCAGACAACCCAAATCTGTCACTGCTTCATTGCATTGGGAAGCTGATGGGTTTCTTTACACCAGAAGAGATTAATATGGGTTTTTTTCAGCTGTTTGTTCTGAAGCTGTGATACCTTAGATCAATAGCAAGCACACAAGTTTAGGGGTATTTAACAGATTTTTCCCTCACTTCAAGTGCAGGAGACTGAATCTTTGTGAAACATGCTTTTACAAGTGTAACAATTGAGTAACATAGAAAAGGAACCATAGACTCACAGAATATCCTGAGCTGGAGTGACCCACTAATAGAAAAAAGCATTAAAAAAGAGACAGCAGAGTGAGATTAAATCAAAAGTATGTTATATGTCTCAAAGACTGTACTGAGATGATTTGTGTTCAAATATAATGGGATGAAATAAAAAAATGACAGGATTATTTTATATGTCTGATTGGAGGCCAGATGGGTGTGCAGAAACAAAGCCAGGTAAGCCATTCACTATTTTCTCAACCTGTGCAATTGTTAGGATCCACTCTTGGGCTCATGGAGACCAGGTGGAAGGGCTGCCACGATCAGAGCATTGCAATAAAGAGATCCAGGCTCTGCAGGAGCGAGAAGATGCAAAGAGGGGCAACCGGCCTTGCCTTTCATGTGAGAAAAATTGAGGGTGCACGAAGCTGTGCCAGAGGATGGATGAGGAGATAAGGGAGAGGGTTAGGGTTAGTTTGTGGGTTAGGATTAGAGGAGGCAGGTAAAGGTCTGCTCTAGGCTGCTTGACTGGTAGTACCGTGGATGAGAACTTCTCTAGACAGATAGGAGCAGCTCTGGTCCTCACTGGGTTTTTCAACCACCCTGATATCCACTGGAGAGACAGCACAGCAGGGCATAAGCAATCCAGAAGATTCCTGGAGACCATCTAAGATAATTTCCTCACCCAAATGGTAGGCAACAAGGAGATATACTTTGTGGCACCTCATACACACCAACAATGAGGACCTTCATGTGAAGGTTAAAGATATTATTGGCCACAGCGGCCATGAGACGGTAAAGTGAAGAATAATTAAGAGGAGAAAGAAGCCTCCCTACAAGTTGTAGAGCTATTGGGCAAGACATTAGGAGTGCTGATATACCAGTAATGATGTTTGCTTGTTTTGGTTGCTTTGCCAGTTCCTTGGCAAGTGAATGCCACAGTGTTGGCTAACACAAACCTATCTTGCATATTCCCATGCAGTTGTAACCCTCTTTGAAGCAGAAATCTCTGCCTACAGTCAGCAGCCCACTTGTCCATTTTATATGTGACTAGTGGCTGTAGATAGAAGCAGCAACATCTTCAATAGTCCACAGTTCTATCCATAGTAAAGAAACTGTTCCTGCCTTGTACGACCAACATGTGGATTCTGCACCATCTAGAGATGAATATTGTCTTCCATTTTCTTGCATATCCAAGCGCAGAAAGAGAAGAAGCCCAGGATCTGGATAGAAGGATGAGTAACACTTCACCACAGTCCTATAGATGTGGGTTGCAGAATACAAAAGGGATAAAGAAGGTGCTGGCAAATGTGTATCGAGAATAAAGGCAAGGTGAGCCTGGGAGTGCCACCATAAATTTACATGCACAGGGACAGTGAAAAGTGAGGCATAAGTTTTAAAATACACTTTGAAGGTCTCTTTATGTTTGGTAGCTAATAATTTTTTAGCATTTTGGCTGGAAATAGTGCTTTGCCTCCTCCCAACTTTCTGCACATTGTCTGTACTCATGTCTCCATGTCACTGAAATGCAGCAGTCAAAGACATCTCAAAACTTTTCATTAAATGTGCAAATGTTGTTATATTTTTAAAGGGAAAAGTAGTTTTAAATATGTCAGTTTTTTGAGCTGTAGAGAGGTACTCTGCAGCATAGAAAAGGTAGATAAGGTAAAGTATAAGCAAAAAAGAAAACAAAAAAAAACAAAAAGGAAGAATACATCTTTGATGCCTTTAATCCTTCAAAATGATAATGATAAGCCGGTACCAGAAACAAAAGAAAATACTAGAAAAATCTCAAGACATTAGATATGCAGTGCAAACAGACTAGTCTGACCTCTTTATAAATCACAAGAAATAAGAGACTACATGCCTAAATTAGCTACAACATTGTCTAATTCCAGTAAGCCATGGGTGAATTTTAATTTACAGCATGTCTAAATATGACTGAGAACACTTGGAAAGCCCTAATGTTTCAGATATTTTTCAACTTCCTTTTTGGAAAGCCAGATTCTAAAGTTCATGGAGAAGATAAGAGCTTGAAAAATCTCAAGTTTAAAAATAAGCATTTTTAAATTTCTAGTTCTTCACAATTAATTGTTGCTTTCAAGCTCTGAATAATTTATAATGATAGCAATCAGAAGCAGCTGAAATGAAGTATTGTGATTAGGAAAATAGTGGTATATTGATGGCATTGTACATTTGTTTGTGTTTTTTTTTTCTTTTTTTTTTTTTTTTCTGTAATAGCCAGGGCCACTCAGAAATTTGGTCTGAGAACCAATTCTTCCCAGAGAAGCTGTGGCCGTCCCTTCCCCAGAAGTGTTCAAGGCCAGGTTTGGATGGGGCTTGGAGTAACCTGGTCTAGGAGAAAGTTTATATAGGCTTTAATGCAACAGGATAATCTGGGAGCTCTGACTCCATCCAGCACAAGCAGTCTATACCCTGAGGGGGATGTCTGGCTCCACTTGAATCTCTAGAGATTTGCTTTGGGAATAACAAACCCAAATCTCCATTCTTTCCTGTGCTCTTGGGTATAGCTCAAACCACATCACCCAATTATCCTTAGTGCTCTCTTTTCTCTTCCTGCCGTTACTATTTCAGGTTTAACTTCGGGTAGCAAAAAAAGCAACCTGAGCTCAGCAGCAGACCCTGGACACAGATGAGCAGATGACCACTGAAAACCATGTAGATATGGCTATTAGACAGAAACAGTTTTAGCTCTTGGGTGTTTTTCTAAAGGATTTCAGTGAGGACATGACAGGCTGAACTGGACTAGAAACCCACCAGAACCATTATCCACCAGAAGTGGACCCTCTGGTTTAAATTGGAGGTGCAGTGTTCTCTGTTGCCAGGCTTATTTTGAGGATTCACTCAGTTGCCTCAGGGCCTTTTCTCCTTTTAGGAATATATAGTTCTGTAATCAGTTTCTTCTGCATTTGAACCACTGAACAGATGCACAGACTGTCCTGGCTCCAGATCTTATCATTAATTGTCCCTCTCCCATAAAGAGAGGACAAGCACCTTATTTCAGCTTGCATTAGTGACCATGCCACAGTCATTACTTGTCCCAGTTTGTCAGCAATCCAGATGATTCCCTTCTGACTCGCTACTCTTCCCATTTAGGTTTGGATAAGTTTCCTTCACTTTTCTAATTCAAAATGAATTATGCTGAGAGTAGTATATATATATATGTTAACAAAATATTGTATACGGGAATTAGAGGTAAGCCTTATGCCAAATTCTGGCTATAATTCTTCAGTACTACATAGTAGATGATATTCAGTCTCCAGCCATTTCATATACTGCCTGATTTACTTTTGTTCACTGTTTTGGGTAAAGAAAAAAGCATCTTGAATGGAAGGTGGATAGAGAAAGCAATTCCAAATTTATAACTTTAAAAATGTACTGTTCAGCCTTCAGTGTGTCAGTTGCAAGAGAAAAGAATTAACAGTTTTAGCTCTTGCAGGTGTTATTTTCGTGTGGTTGGATACTGTATTCTATAAGGTGGCAGCATGGGACATGAAAGATGGAGATAGGGGGAGAAAAAGAATTCTACAGTTCATATAAATAAAAGGTTTGTTAAAATCCCATCTATACACTATCAATAAGAGATGCCAGTGATGAGCAGCACTGCCATATACTGGTCTAGAAAAAAATATTTAGACCTTAGTTCTGTGTGGAAGTAGTAATTTATAAATTTAGCCTATGAAAAGGAGAAAATAAGCCATCTACTCAACATACAAAACTCATATTCCTTTAGCTGGGCCATGTGGATTTTACAAGATCACTTTTCTGCAGAATATTAAAGAAAAAAAATCATTACAATGGTAATGCTAATACTTTATCTCTGATCATTTTGTGATCACACTCCAAAAGGAAAAAAAAACCTCTGTCAGAGAAAGGAGCATCAAGGGACATCCTAGAGGGCTATGGCTCCATTTTAGATGTTTTCAGCCACAAATACTTAAATTTGGTACCTAATGGGTGAGTAAAGGGCTGATGCATCTCTTGCACTGGGAGGGAGAGGACAAAATTAACAGTAATGGAGAAGTTTTGAGCATTTGACCATTTATTCCTTCTTGCATGAGCACATACATAGAATTAGAGGTTTTCCCTGTTCAACATTTTTAACATGAATATTTCTGTTTATAACCCTGAAACAGAACACTGAGATGAATTTTTATTTAAAAAGTCAAATCTGGATCTAAACTTTCTGTCTCAGATATATTATTAGATGAACAAGTTCAAATTTAAAATTTCCTTATAAAATCCCTCAGGCTAATGCATATTAGGTAAAGTGACCCAAACAGGTCTGAAAGCACTGACATATTGCACCACAGGTTGATATATTCTTATTAAAAAGCAGCTACAGCTTGCTCAAAGGAAAATTTATATTTCAAGCAGTGGAATAGAGAGACATCATAAAGTTTTTAATAGAATTACTGGATGCCTTGTGATTTGGATTCTTTAAAGCTACAATAAAAATGGCATTTAAAAATAAATCACTATTCAAATATCTGTCAATTTCCATAGTCTTTAATATAGCCAAAGGAAATCATAATTTATCTACCAATGTAGAAGCAGAATAGATAGTAGAATATATCTTCCAAGTGCGTGAGGGCCCCAGCTATTAAAACCAACATCTACATTGGGACCTTCCTGCAGGTGTTGAAACCTTTGCTGTTTTTAGTTTTATTTCTGGAATCAAAGTCAGCCACAAAGGCCCCAGTAATATAAATTGTACAGGTACATCTAAATTGACAATTATGAACATTCTTGTAACTTTAATGAGGCAACCAGTAAACTGAATGATAATCAAAAATTAACTATTTATTGGTCTAACTTCAGATTACAAGCACTATCTCAGCTTTGGAAAACATTAGAGACTTGTGGTCTTGAGCCATTTCTTTCTTAACAGAGTTCAAAATTTAATCAAACAGCATCCAGTTCCCATTTTTAGTGACTTCTACCAAAAACACAACAATAAACAAAAGCTAAATATATTCAAAAGTGTACATCCATAATACAAATTATCACAGAATTGCCTATGACGCTGATGTCATATCTAGCAGACACAGTGATCATCCTGAGAAAATTAATCTGATTTGCCTCACAATTTCACAATCCTTCTAGTCTAATCTTATTACAGGATTTGTTTTTTTTTCATATTTATATCTGTTTTATAAACATATGTTACTAAGCCACATTTGGGGATGCAGTAAATTATTTCTGTTTAGAACAAGATTAACATCTCTGCTGCAGCTTCCTGATGTGTTTTTGGGATCGCACCAGTCTCCTGATCACTGTATGTTTTTGTCTCGGGACTTTTCTCAAAGGAAATGACGAGAAAGATATTGAACTGGCTTAGGAATATTTCTCTTCACCATTACATTTTGGGAATTGTATCTGTTGAAAGCTATTTCCTAAATTCAATTTCGATAGGAAATGAAGACCTTTGTAGCATGTCTGAGTGTGATTTTAACAACGTAAATATACTCAACATCTCAGACTGAGAGAGTTCTGGCCTATATATTTAAGAGAATTCTTCATGATCCAAGAAGCAGATGAACTGCATGATCCTTGTGGTTCACTTCCAGCTCAGCATATTCTGTGATTCCATGAGAACTATTTATGACTGATTGGTCATTTGGGCTGTTAATTTACTTGTCGATATCTCCTGCACAACAGATAGAGTATGATTTTTATTTATCTCTTCTCTCTCTTTCAGCCCCTTTTCTTGTCTACTTCAGTAACGGCCATAATCTGGAAATAGAACAAAATTAAAGCCGTATTTTTGGCCACTATAAGTATGAAAACAAGCTCTTGTGGGACTTATTTTTCCTTACTCTGCCACTGCTCATTTGCAACAAGAATCATAGAATCACAGAGTACTTCAGGTCGGAAGGTTGGAAAGGACCTTTAAAAGCTATCTGGTTCTAACCTCCCTGCCTGGGACAGGAGAACCTTCTACTATCCTAGGGTGCTCCAAGCCCCATCTAGCCTGGCCTTGGACACTTCCAGGGATCCAGGGGCAGCCACAGATTGTCTGGGCACCCTGTGCCAGGGCCTTATAATAAAGCGTGCCTTCCTTATATCCAGCCTAAAGCCATCATCTTTCAGTTTAAAACTTATCCTGTCCCTACAGACCTTGGTAAAAGTCCCTCTGCATCTTTCTTACATGGTTCCTTTATATTTCAAACAACCTCAGTTAAGCTTCCTGGAGCTTTCTGTTCTTTAGGATCTCATCCTTTTCATTCTTTCCTCACAAGAGGGCAGTTCCAGCCCTTAGGTCGTGATCACAGCCCTCCCTTAAGTCCCATTCCAACAGGTCCCTTTCTTGTGACCTTTCTTGTGACAGATAGCCCTCAGTTGGAGGCAGCTCTGCAGGTGGGGTCTCACCTGAGGGGGCAGAGGAGCAGAACCCCCCCTCCCTTGCTGCCCATGCTGGAGGATCAGCCCACACATGAGGGATTCAGGGCTGTGGGAGCACACATTGCCAGCTCGTGTCCAGCTTTTGTCCTCCAGTATCTGCAAGTACTTCTAAGAGCAATGGCTTAATTGATAAATTTACTGAAGAACAAAATCACAATAAGAATCAGAGCCTTTTGTCATGACATGATGTATTTCCCAGGTATTGAAGTGTTGGAGAAGTTGGTGGAAGCTCTACACTCATGGATTGATCAAGTTATTAAGTCAGTACAAAGCAGCCACACTTATCTTTCCTTAGACTTTTGGTGTTTCTGTGACATAGCCATTGGTATTATGATTTCAGCCTAACCATCCGCAGTATGTCCCTTGGACAAATCTGCACTCAGTCTGTACTTTAAGAATTAATGTTAGCTCTAACTACAGACCAAATCAAACATGGACAGCTTCCAGGAAAGCTATTTCCTGTTTCCATATAGAGGACATTATTTACAGCTCCCACATGTAATACACAATTAGAGTAGTAAATCTATTTATTCACAGAAAGAATAATGATTGCCAAGTAAATAGGAAAACTTAGCGGCAAGTATTATAAAAGCATTACTTTTGCTTGGAACACTATTAGCTATTAACAAACTTGTTCTAACAAACTGAAAAATGTCCAGAGGCTTAAGTGCTAAGTCTGCATGTAAACCAACTGAATTTTAGCCTGAGTTCCCTTCTGTTTTAATTGTATGGTACTTTCAAGGGATGTAGTGGTGTATAGCTGCCTTTTGTTAACACCACATTTTGGTTCCAGGTATAACTGTTTCCTTGCTTCCTCTCACCCACTTTGCAACTTCGTCCATTCTTATCTTAGAAACAAAATCATGGAATGTTTGAGAATGGAAGAAACCTTTTTTTTGAGATCATCCAGTCCAATGTCTTCGATAAAGCAAGTTGCTTAGGGTTGTGGCCTGAAAAAAAATTGAAGGAAATTTCACCTACAAAATCACAGGAGTTATTCTATATTCTCCCCTCTTCTCCCTTTCTTTTAGGGGGAAGATGCTGAAAACAAGAGATGGTAAATCCTGTGAGGTCAACCCATACTTCAGCACATGTTATTTCTATATTTCCTATTTCACTCTAACAGCAGGGAAAAATCATCGTAACCAGGCTGGCAAATAAAGGTCTCTACAGAATTCAATTTCCTTTGCCTTTTTTAGTTTTTTTGAGAGTGAATAGACAAATTAAGCTTTATAAAGCTAAACTGCTAACATACCTGAACTTTGTCCTGTCTCTTAGTAAGACTGAAATGTGTACAAAGGGCTCTTTCTGTCTGCAACTACCATTGCAGGTTTTCCAGCCAAGAAATAAAAAATACACTGTTAAAGCTGATAATTTTTTCTACCCACTCTGTATTAGAACAATGTGTTTGTTTGTTCTTGACCTGAAAGAAAGACATTTGGTACAATAATTCAGAAGCAGATCAATGTTGTCCATAGAGGAGAGGTCTCTGAGCCCAGGGAATCAAGTGTTCAGATATTTTCTTGGTGACTGAGAAAGGGTAATAATGTCTTTGTTATCAAATACAGTGTTCTTAGCAGAGTCCAGCTTTTTTCTTTGTAGTATTTTTATGTTATTTCAGAGAGAAACAGCGAGACAATAGAATGATTTTTTTTTTCAGTATCTATAATTTCTTACCTTTCCTATTTCCCCCTTCCCTTTTAATTACCACCATTTGTGCCTTATGTCAGAAGATCTTAAAAAACAAGTCTGGAGATTAAGTCTAATGAAGTTGATTTTGCATCAAATAACATGCAGTCCATTCATTATATTTCATAATCCTTTTTTCTCCAAACATTTCTGGCTGCTGTTGCTTAATTTGAACTTTAACCATCTGAGATCCCATAATGACTTTTTTTCTACTACTTTAGAGTTGAAATAAACAATGGTATTAATTGAATGGTATCAAATTTGAAATGAAATAAAACCAGATCAGCTGTCCTCTTATTGTTTAGGTGGCTTTAGCTTTTCAGTTTTGTTAAAAAAATAAAGGTAAAGTACTCAAAAGAGAGGAAATTATGTGTTTTGATGGTGAATCTCCACAAATGTTTGTTATGTATTTTTTTTTACAAGCAGCAAATCTCTCTAGACTTCAGGGGTTGCTATCATCACGTGTGACACAAACCCTATTAATTAGCCATTAACTCCGAGTGTAAAGATAACTTACTTCTCCCTTGTAAGCTTCTGAAGAAAATGAAAATGCAGCTGTGAAACAAACAGCAGATACTCGAGATTTCAGCTATTTATTTCCTCACTTACATAAATGAGTGATTCTTAAAAAATGATGGGATCTATACCATGTTCCAAGGTGATGCCAGCAAAAGCACCTTGTGACTGGAGATGTGCTGCAGCTTCTTTAAACTGCCATTGTCAGCACCAATATGTCAAACATCACTGAAAAAGCAAAATTTAAATTCAACAGAAAAACACAATTTAAAAAATCAAACGATAAGTCCGATTTTATAGACATCCAGAAAAACTGATGTAACTAAACTTGCCTGAAAGAAAAAGAGGTATCAAACAAATTAGGCAGAGATGTCAAAAAAAATCATTGGGCTGCATCCTTGTCCCAAAGTAGAACTTGTATATAAAATGCAGTTAATGGTTTTTTGTCCCTATTTAATACAAAAAAAGATCAAAGATGCTATCAAAAATTTTTCAAGTAGTAAAGAGACCTAATCAATAAAGTCTACCACCCTAGCGTAGCACGTAATTTTTCATCTATTCAATAATTCAGTGCTATAATATATCAAAAACAAAGTAGAAAACCCAATCTTAAAATGAATATAGTGACAAAACCACTAAAATATTAATTTTCCTAGGAGTTTTCTGGGGGTTTGAGCACTATCTTACCAAAAGCTGAACAGAATGCCAATTCCAAAAGTCTTGCATAACAATGGATGTTATTTCCATAAAGATTTATTTATATGGCTCTAATGCCATGGGCTTACCTAAACTTTAATAAAATATCCACTTCAGAGATATGTGAATTGTTAGGGTGCGAAGTTGAACTCTTGAATTCCGCAGGGACTTTTTGCTGTTTTTATTACAAATCTATCAGCTGTTTCTGCCTTCTCCATGGCATCCTGTTCCATTCACCTAAAATGTTTAGTGGCAGAGACACCATGCCATTCATTCCATTTACATTGTGACCAGACTGTCAGTGCCCATTTAAAGTGGCTGCTTTCCAAATCTGAAACATATATATAGCTTAGGAAAAATAACATAAACAGTGTCTTCTGTGTGTTCCATCAGCCACCCCTCACCAGAGTACTGGATTGACTGTCCTGTCTTGATCTCAGCCTATTGATCTGGAGTACTAGCAGAGAAGATGAATCATTTCCCTTCTGCCTGCTGCCCTGGTGCTTCCTCAAATCTTATTTAAAAACAAGCATGGACCTGCAGATTCACATGCAATCAGTAATTTCTATGACCATGGATGTTCAATTATATATAATTACTAAATTGCAAACTGTTAGGGATGTTTGTTCATTCTTTCTTTCCTTCCTCTGTCCCTGTCTTCTTTGCCCTTCTTCCCCCTTGATCCTGAGAGTGATATGAATAAAATAAAAAGCAAATATGTTTCAGAAAATAGTGGTGTTAGAAACTGTGTCTTCTGCCAGGTATTTAGACCAGAAAACTCATAAAAGTAGCTTTCTCCCAGGGAAAGGATGACTTTGCAAATTAATGCTGCACATGCAATATTTTTAATCTCCTCTCTTTGCCTGCCGCAGAGCAAGCAGAATTACAAGATTATGTCTCAGTGAATTTTCTTTCAATTAAGAAAAAGTGAAGCTTGATTTCTTCTGTAGTATTCAAATCTATCACTTGGATCCCTAAGAAAGAGAACTTTTAAGCTTGTGTGTCACTAGTCAACTAGCAGAAAGATAGAGAATCAATGTATTAGGAGCTCAGTTCTCCACTCATTTAAATCATCTGGAGTATCAACTTCTTATTCATCCCAGTGAACTCCTGCTCTAGGGCAGTGAAGTGTGCCAGAAAAAATCAAGAGGTTCCAAGCAAACAAATAGTGAAATTTCTATATAATTCCACGAGTTTTTCTTACACATGAATTTGTTGCAAAAGAACACAACTGGAACAACCTGTCCTAAGCAAGCTGCTCTAGATGGGCTACTGGAGCAGAGAGGGTGGACCTGAAAAGGTCCCTTCTCTCCTCAGATTTACTGTGGCACATGAATGTATGTATGAATGTATGTACATCACTTCGGGAATCAGAGGTCAGTGGGACACAAATGCTGAAAATATTGATAAATCAACTTCCAGAGTAAGGATTTTAGTTGATGGATGATTATTACCAATACGCACAGCCAAGGGCTAGCTCTTGCTTAGCACTTATATGCTTAAACAGTGAGTGATAACAGCTCATCTTCCTGCCTTGCTCTGCAAAAGCAACGGGGTTGACGTTATTGGCCACTCAACATACTTTCTTTATATCTTGCTGGTTTTATTTCTTGCAGATGACTTCCTGAATCCCATTTCTGCAATCGTGTAGGTCTTGGATCTCTTGCAGGTTGGTATTATTTATGAATTTCTGGTTGGCTGTATTGCAAAATGCTTGATGATGCACATGTACAGTGGTTGGTTATACTGTATTCTTGGGTTTGTTTTGTTCTGTTGTGTTTGGGGGTTTTCCCCCTGTAGAAAAGTGATTAGCTCCTTGGTACTCTACATGATTTGAATAAACACCCTGTAAATCTTTGAGGTTGCATATGCAAACAATGAAGGCCCAGATTTTCCTTTCATTGCTATTTTCAGAGGTGTATCATTAACTGGGTATTAAACGTGTTAAAATTTATAGCCTACACTATTCAAGTACAAGTAGAAATCAATTATTGTTTCCTATTAAAGTAGGAGCTATGGACTATTAAACAATGTCTCAAATGGACCAAGGTTATAACTGGAAGAAATTAATGGAAAACATTCTAACTCAATATGCTCATGAGCTCTCACAGCAAGACCCTTAATTGTCAGTATTTCACAATGATGTAGCATTACTGATCAATACAGAGGTAAGAATGACCATCAGCTTTTATCAGACCTCTGTGTAATGAAAGCTAATGAAGTTTATGGAAAAGTGACACGTGTTCACATGCTTGCAGACAAGTGAAAATAAATGGATTTGCCACACAATTATGTGCAATTAAGTGGCAAATCCCTGATGACACGATACTTTCATGGCACAGCTCAGTACAATGCACTTCATATGGGTTTCTAGTGCTCTCCAAACACTCATGAAGCTTTCTGAGAAAAAGCAGAATTTAGAAATACAGATTGTTACTTAGCACATTTTTAAATCTCTCACCAGTTGTTCAGATGGCAGCTAATTTAAATTAACTTTTCCGTTAAGATTGTGGGACTTGGTAATAAAAACATTGCTAATGTTCAAATATAATAAATATATTACATTTACTTTATCTTCTAAGCAGTTTGTTTTAAATAAAATTAGGTTTGTTCATAAAAGTATATCAATGCTGAAATTATTCTTTCAGTTTCGATCCAAATCCCACTAGAGGCAATTGAAAATCTCCCATGCCTTCGATGGAACAGAATCAGGCTCTTCTGGTTTTAAATTTAGTTTTGCCTGGGAAGGAGCATTGATATCTACTAAGTGGTGGAAAAATGAGTAACTACTGCCTAATTTTAATATATAAAGCCTTCATCTGTGTAAAATATTGCATAATACAACTCATTAATGGGTAATTGCAAGGAAATAAGAAAAAGCCAAAATTTTCTTGCAAAATGACAAATTGAACCATGTTCAAAGATCTGTCTGTATTAGATATGTTGTTGAAAGATTTCACTCTACTGTGTAAACTCTTCTCTTACATGCTTCCCATGAATCAGTGGAAGATGGAATTCAGAAAACCACATCACCTTTGAGTTCAAAAGTAAACAAAACCATCATGTTGTTTTAGTGAGAAAAGGAGAGGAAATTAGAAAAAAAGTGATTAGAAAAAAGTAATTAAATGCATAAGGGTGAGGTAGTCCTCTTTTAATTTTTAATTCTCAATATTCTAATAATGGTAAAAGGTAACCATGGAAAGACTTGCCTTAAGTTATCAGAAAATTCTTTATCTCAATGTTCAAGTTTTTAATTCAAAGGAGGGACAAATGAGGATGCAGAAAGCCCATCCCCATCACCCTACCAAAACAGGGTGGGCTACAGAGACTCTCAGTGCACTGACACTCCTCCTTTTTCACTCCTTCTGTCTCCTTCCCCCAAGATTTTCTAAACCAAATGAAATCCTGTAAAGGACTCTTACATTGCAGATGGGCACTGCAAAGCCACTGTGAAATTACTTCCTCAATTTTACCAGGTCTCTAATATATTAAAATTAAATGTTCATATCATTATATGCTTATATAGTTATGCAATTTTATGAGTACATAATTATAATGTAATTGTCCACTCTTTTAAGATTTCTCCTTGCTCAAGAGAAAGGGGAGTTAGGAAACTAGATTTTCAGAGCAATTGAAAGAAATTAGATGTTAACTCCTTCAAAACAAATAAATGGTGCCTGACAGAAGACCTGCGGGATTCTTCAGTCACACACTCCACATACATACTTATGTGGGACCATTCCAACAGCAGTAGTCAAGTGCTTAAAAATGATTTTCCCTTTTTAGTTGCAAAGATTATGAGACAAGAAGGAAATACTGGTGCAGTTGTGCTTCATGATGTGGAAAAAATTATAAGTACATTGACTGTTTTTTCTACAGGGATCACAATGATTCTGTCTCACAGGTTCAGCAAAAAAGGAAAGTTAAATCCATTTGGTGGTGAAATAATTGTGAAAATAATTCATTCAAGCCTATTAAATATTTCAGGCCAAGCTAGTCCTTTCCTTATTATTTTGAGGTCTCTGTAGGCTGAGCAGTTCAATGCCAAACGTGCAGTGCAGCCCAGTCTTCCCTTCCTCACCGATTTCCACTTCTGAAGAAAGAAATGAGCTCTCATGCAGGTCTCTTTCTACTTGATTTTTCCCACTTGGGAAGCTTCATCCTGCTGGCACTAATTACTCCTGTCACTCGGTTCTCTAAGTCACTGACAGATTTTAGCACCGAGTGCAATCCTACTTAGAACAGACTGGGAAAGGAACTTCCTTTCTTTAGAGTGAGGGAGCCATCCCTCTCCAAAAACATAACACTGATCAAGCAAAACATTCAAAGAAAAGACGTATGAAGATCCCTTCTCCTTTGCTCTTAATTTTTTGAAATGTCTCTATAAAATACCATGCCCTGATAAAATATCAATCCCCCTGCAGAAACCTAGGAAGGTAACCTGCAAACGTTTCTTCCAAACATTTTTTTTTTAAATATAAAATGTCAAGGAACATTAGAAATCACTGTGGAATCCCCATGCTTTTAGATATTGATTATCCAATATAATAACCTAATTATCTATAAAAATATAGATCATTCTATCTATATTTCAATATAAAAGCAGATATAATATCAGAACAAGGATCTGAGCAACATGAGCTAATGCCACAATCAGACTTGCTTCTGGCAGAGGATTTGACCACTAAAGCTACCAGTCTAAATTAGCCTGTGATTTTATGGTTCTGCATTTAAAGAGTGCTTGATTTGCTTATTTTAGTCCTTGGGGCCAAGGGAAAGCGATGAGAGCTTAAGAGCATCTTGGTTTTCTGGGGGACAGGGGGCCATATTTGAGAGGAATGTGAGCCACCTCTGGCTGTGGCTGATGAAAGTCATGTCACAAGGGGACAACAGACAGCAGATTCAGAGTTCTGAGGAAGACAAGGAGAGTCATAGCTGATTTCTGAGGCAAATTTTAACTGACATAGGCAATCAAGGGAAATGTTTAAAGAAAAAAGAAGTGAAGCCTTGTTGCTTTCTCTACCTTCCCACTGCCTTGGTTTTTAATTTTAATAAAAATATCTTATTTGATGCTTTTTGTTATGCAAGGAAATTACATGGAGGTGTCTGAACAAAAGCAAGTATTCTCAGAAGAGACTGACTTTATTATTTCGTACTGTATTTGCTCTCTGTGACTAGAGTGGTTTTGTTCACTCAGGGTTTGTCTGTGACAGTCACACATGGAACAGCTGTGATTACATATGTTCCGTGAAGAGAACTATTGTTTTATCAGGAATCATAGAGCCACAGGATGGTTTGGGTTGGAAGGGACCTCAGAGCCCATCCAATATCACCCCCTGTCATGGGCAGGGACACCTTCCACTAGCCCAGGCTGCTCCAAGCCCCATCCAACCTGGCCTTGGACACTTCCTGTGGTGGTGCATCCACAACCTCCAGGGTACCAGTGGATGACCTTGCAGTTATTCTCCTGTTATTCAAAAAAGTAACTTAATGACAATCAGATAATTTCCATCTAGAGCAGCAATTGAAGCAGGGGAGTTAAATTTGTTTAGTCTGGGGAAACACCAATTTACAAGCCCCCACACGCCCCAAACCTTAATCCATTTTATGTCAAACATAGACCAGACCATCAGATGTCACAGAGCTGTCACAGTGCAGGGAAATCATGCTAGTTTCTGTCAGCTGAGTTTATTTCTTAGTAAAAATGCAAGATGCAAAGTGAAAGAATATTGTTGTGCATAAACGGATCAGATAGAGATTACACAAAAAAGATAGGAATTGCATACCAGTAAACAAGAATCTACTCATGCCCTGTCCTCATCTGACCTCATTAAATCTCAAGCTAAGTAAATAATCCAATGCTGTATTATATTTTGAAATTACCCTGCATAATACTTTTTTTTTTTTTACCTGAAAGTGCTGTTGTGCTGGCAAGAATATTTCCAAAGCAATACAGTTTTAGTCAAGTCTAATCTGTCTTTTAATATCTGCTGTCCATGGATGTCTTGTCCTTGCTAGAAGGAACTGGTGTTTTCACACACACGAACTCTCATTCAGCGTGCCTTCACGCCAGTCTTAATATTTGTGTTACAAACCTTAACGGAGGGAAACTGTGCAGAATTGTTTTGAACCAGTCCGGTGTGGAGCTGCTACACCAACAAACTGATTTGTGGTGCAAAGCACATAGAGCGAAAGAAGTGTGAACAACACAGACAGAACATTTCACAGGCTATTAATAGGGTGCATTTACACAGATGAGTGAAGACTGTTGCATGTTCCTCCTGACTTAAGATTCCTATCATGTGATAGAAGACTTCCAATCTTTAAGAGGCAGTAATCTGAATTTCATCAAAAATGCTCTATTTTAATCCTGAGTATTTACCTTGATTTTAAACTCTTGAACTGAATACATTTGCTGAGGGTTTTTATCACTAAAAGTCATTGAGGGGAATACACAACACTGACTCCTTATGAGAAAAAAGCTACATTTCATGTTTTTATGGGACATGAAATTCAAGATGATCTGATCAGAAAGTGTTTTGGTTTTTGCCTGCTGAGGATCTGAATTGTGATTCATAGAATAATTTGTTGGTTAGAAATACGCAGATTTATCAATCCATATATCATGACTTGCACTGCAATTGCAAAAGTGTAACTTCAATTCTTGAAGCCATGTTTTCTAGCCCAGAAGGAACTCCATCCCCCTCTCTGCATCTCCAGCAGTGCTGTGAGTGGTTATAGAATGTCTGGGTCCTGCCAGCTACTGCAGAAATTAACCCTGTCCTGGCCAGAACCAGGACACAAAGAATTTTTAAAAATTAGCCATTACTATCAAATAAACTAGAAGATGCAATTTTATAAAAATAGCTCAATATTGCTTTAATGTGACAGTGAAATGTGACAATTTTTTTGGTTAAGGTTTTTTTTTTCAGTGAAAAAGGAAATTTTCACAGTATTTTCTCAGATCAAAATCTGGAGTTCAGATTTCTTGTTTGTAAGAACTCATTATAGTAGGATATCTACATATTCTTTCATTTCAAAATGCATTTCACTAATTCTTGGACCTGTTTAAATGAGTGTGGTATCGCCTATGTGAGTCTGTACAAAACAAACATAGAGCACAAGGGGAAAACTACACCAAACAATGCACTCAGGTCAAAATGGATACAGATGCATGGAGTTTTTCTAGGTTTTCAATTTCTGTTCAGCCTGCTTCAGGAGCACAAAGATGGAAAACAAGTTATTCTCGCATGTTGAAAGCCAGATTTTAGATTTAACTCAAGTCTTTTGATATCTGGAATGGGAAAGGAGCAAGGCAAATGGTGAAATAGTAGGTAGTGACACAGCATTTAAAAACAAACAATGTGAACTTCATTAAAAAAAAGAAAGGCTTCTCCATGGCCAATATTAATATCAGTTTCATGGCTGGAAAAAAAAGATCCTGTTTTGTATCTTTTCAGAAAATTATTCTAGCTCTTCAAGACATCCTTCCATCCATCTGAGTCAGTTTCTTCATAGTTCTGTGTGGCTATAAGCTCATTTTTGCACTATGGACCAAAGTGAAAACCATTACTATTATCTTGAAGTAAGTGTAGTATATTTATTAGATTTGAATATTACCAATGCTTTTATTATCTCAAAATGTTAACAGAAATTTTAATTGAAATTAGCTTTTATCTGAACAGTCTTGAATTTGAAAATATTGTAAATATTCACCCTAAAATAAATACTTTGCTATCTAGAAAGAGTTCACATAACAATTGCTTATTATTCTTTAAAACAAAGCAAATCCCACCACCAAAGTACTTCTTTGGGTTGTGCTTATGGGAAGAATTAACTCTCCTGACCCACACGAAAAAATATAATGCTGAATACCAAACAATTCCCAATGGATGATGAAGGAGATATCTTGACAACTCAAGGGCAAATTTTTAAGGGAATTTTTAAGAATAGAGTGACAGGACAAAGGGGAATGGCTTTTGGCTGAGGGATGGCAGGGTTAGATGGGATATTGGGATAGAATTTTTCCCTCTCTGGGTGGATAGGCCCTGGCACAGGGTGCCCAGAGAAGCTGTGGCTGCCCCTGGATCCCTGGAAGTGTCCAAGACCAGGTTGGAGGGGGCTTGGAGCACCCTGGGACAGTGGGAGGTGTTCCTGCCCATGGCAGAGAGTGGGACTGGATGGGCTTTGAGGCCCCTTCCCACCCAAAAGAGTCTGGGACTCCATGATTCTGTGATTCATAAATGTGAAAATGCCACTTGGGAGTAGATTGAGTATGTTTTTCATTGGTTCAAATAAGAAATATTTTCCTAGGTGTGCAGCCTGCTGTTGCTTGATCTGGGTATCATGAGGA
Organism: Phainopepla nitens; assembly: GCA_013400175.1. NCBI lineage: Eukaryota > Metazoa > Chordata > Aves > Passeriformes > Bombycillidae > Phainopepla > Phainopepla nitens. The sequence continues at coordinate 132,395 of VXBQ01009309.1, forward strand.
GGAAGGAAGGAAGAGCGAAGAGAAAAAGAGAGCTGTGGGCAAGAGTAAGAGTTACAAAGAGACACCAAAACCATGTGCATAGGAAAAGAGCAACTGCCTAAATTCAACTTGTGTCATGCAAGGATACAGGATCTCCCAAAAACACCTCAGAGATAAGCATTTCTCCAGCCCAAGGCACTCAGTTTAAGGTAAAACACAACCAAAAATATATTATTTACAGCATAAAATCTTTTGAAATTGACTTTCATGAAGTTGATAATCTCCACTGAATTTTAAACTGTCCTTAAAAATTGCCTGCCTAATTTATCCTCTTCATCTTTGGATTCTGAGGTTGGAGAGAAACTCTGCATCTCTCAATGACTCTGAACAAAAAAATGTTTAAAAAATTATTACTTTTTTTTTTTAGATATCTGTTGAATTTTTTTTGATCCTAATTAGTTATGAAAATCAGTACATTTAATTTCCTGTTCTGCAGGAAAAATATTTTTGGAAAAAAAATGCTGTAGTGTGTCTGTGAGAAGGAGGGATTTCCTTTTAATATTTTTTCAATGGTTAAAACAGAATTAATCACTGAAATGGACACCTGCAGCTAAATATGAAATATTAATTCAACACAGTAATAAATACAATATTATTCTCAGTGGCCCTAATTAACAATAAATCTCAACAATCTTCTAACACCATTTCTTATGCTTCACTAATGTGATACATTTGAATTACAGTCTATTTTCATAAAAAACAACTGAAGCAATTAACTGGTCTCTATTTACCCACTTCTGAAGCAAAAAAAAGCATACCCAGTACAGAATATATAACCTCTTTTATTTATCCATTTTAAATCAACATAGAAGACCTGCTTCTCAAAGAATTCATGGGAAAATAAGGAAACAAAAGGCAAATCTGCTGATTGCTCACTGTGTTAAAGTGAGCTCGGTTTAGTTTTGTATCTCCTTCCCTTTTCCCTTCATTCCTCAGGTAAATTACAGCAATCCCCACTCTGAAGAAGTTTAAAAGAGGCAGACCTGTTCCCAAAAGACCACTCAAGTGGGCTCCTTCTTAATGGCCCTAAAATCTCTCTTCTTGCACTCCCATGCTCCCTGCTCTGAAAAAGGCAGTTGGCAGTAAACTGATTTTGTTAAAAGTCCTGCTTTCACCCGAGTCTCCAAGGGACTCAGGTGATGGAAAACAGACATGAATGATTGTGGGAATGTGGAGCTGCATCTAGGCCAAAAAATGTCATCCTACAGGGTATGTTTTTAATGGGAGTTCTGGATGTGTGTTTGGTGGGGCTTTTTAATGGTAATATATTTCTTAATGATGAACAAAAATCACCAACAAATTATTTAGACAGAGCTGACTTGAATTAAAGAGCCCAAGGCTTTAAATTTAATTGGTTTATTCTTCTCGACATCTAGATACATAGAACAAAATCCAGGGAGCATCCATGCAGCCCATTGCTTATGCAAAAAATTTCTGTAAGCTTCCAGAGGTAAAAGTATCTGGGGATGCTGTAGTTTCTGTCTTCAGGGCCATGATGGTTCAGCAGAATCTCCTGGTCCAGACAATTAAATTTTTCTGACATACTTTCTCCTCCTATTCTTGAACCACAGGACATTAAACTGAGAGAGGGTAGGTTTAGATGGGATATTGGGAAGGAATTATTCCCTGTGAGAGTGGGGAGGCCCTGGCACAGGGTGCCCAGAGAAGCTGTGGCTGCCCCTGGATCCCTGGCAGTGTCCAAGACCAGGTTGGAGGGGGCTTGGAGCAACCTGGGCAGGGTGCATCATGGGTGTCCCTGCCCATGATGAGGGATGGGACTGAGTGATCATTAAGGTCCCTTCCAAGCCAAGTGATCTGGGATTCCATAAGTCTGTGATCTGTCATGGCCACAAGCTCAGTCACTCCTGTGGAGGAACCAGAGAGAAACACAGAGCTACCCAACATTTGGGGAGGAATTGAATGCCAAGTTCTAAGTAAGTAATTCTGTAAATCCAGTGGTGAAATTCAGGTTTGTGTCCTAGTTACCAGCATGGTGTAGCTTGATCTGTTGTATATGTGTCCACATTCAAGTGTGAAGTAACAAAAAACATCACAAGTCATAGTTATTAAGTAAGTTAAATTATATATCCTGATTGAAAGAATGGGGCCTGTAGAAGGGTCTGATCAAGTTCACTTTCTGCACTGGGAGAAAAAGAAAATGTGGATTTTAGAAATATTTTTCTCCAACAGGCAGTAGCTCAGTGGTAAATTCTTCAAACCAATTTTGGGGAATTTAGGTGTAATGTCATCACTCATTCACAATGAAGAAGTGAAATCAGAGACAGGAGTAATGTACGTGTAAAGTCAGAAGTGACAAGAAATAAAGACAATGATCCCTCACTGAGCTTTCTGGAATGCTACCAGGATGGAATTGGTGACCACACCAGCCACATAGGCAGACATGGCATGAGACTTATGGAATGACACAAGAAAAGACTGCTCTGGTTATATATTTTAACTCGAGATCAAAATTGTTTATGAATTTTTATTTGAACAACAGGTAATGAAATGGCAATCCCAGAGCTATACATTTATAATTAATAGCAGCAATATGACACCTAAATGGCATTACTACACGCTCAGCAGCTGTTAATAAAACCTTATAAATTTCTAGAACCCTTTAATACCTTTTTGCAAAATGTTCTAGGAATGCGCTCCCACATGGTGTCGTTCACACACTCCCACTGATCCACCCCCAGTCCGTGTGTGCTGCCATCACACATCCCCTCTCCTGGCTCTGAGGGCTCCCCTCCTTGCACACCCTCCATGGGAGCTGCTGGTGCTCCAGCTCTGAATGTCCTCCTGCTGCTCCTCACTCCCCACGGAGCCACCAACACCCTGGAGAGGTGATCATTACCACGGCTGCACAGCCAGGGTGGGCTCTGTGTCCTTCCCAGCCTGGCAGGGATGCTTTGTGGGGCATAAACACTGGCCTGGGGGGTTTGTTGGGAAGGTGACTCCTGGGGTGTCAAGCCCAGGCTAACTGCTGTCTGTTACCTTCTTCTCAATGCCTGCATCATATATTTCCCATCCTTAATTTTATGCCTTTTCAAGCTGACTCCTTCTTTCATCCAAAGTCTCTTGATCCTGCTCTGGATAGATCTTATTTTGGCTAACCATCACCATAAGAAAACCTTGTTATTTTTAATTTGCTCTTGATCATAACCATCAGTGTTTGGGCACGAAACCTCTTAGAGGAGAGAGTTTTAGGTATTCTGGCCACACAGTGTTGTATTCACACTTCCTGAGTTATCCAGGTCATGTTCCCTAGAGGTGTGCTGGGTGCTGGTGGCAAGGCCTTCATACAGAGGGGTTCTTAGGGATGGCTTCTGTCAGAAAATGCCAGAAGCTCCCTCATGCTCAGGCATGTTCTGAGATGAATTACTGCTGGCCACACCTGAGTGGAAGAAGTTGTTGATCCCCACCCACCCTGGGCAGACCCTTCACAGCAGTCTGGAGGAGGTTGGAGAGGAGGAACAAAATTCTCCTCTCAGCCTCTGGAGAGAAGGCTGAAGTGGAACAAGTTTTCTGGAAGGACTTGTGACCAAGGCTGGAGCAGCCTTCTCCTGAAGGACTGACCCTGTGCTCCCATGCTGGAGCAGTTTGTGAGGAGCTGCAGCCCATGGGAAGAACTCAGTCTGGAGAAATTCATGAAGGATTGTCTCCCATGGGTGTGACCCCACGCCGGAGCAGAGGAGGTATGTGCTGAAGAAGGAACAGCAGAAAAACCATGGGATGCACAAACCACAACCCCTATTCCTGTCCCCTGTGCTGCTCAGATTTAGGAGCTATACAAGTCGGGAGTGAAACTGAGCTCAGGAAGAAGGAAGGGTAGGAAAAAATTTGGTTTAAGTTTGTTGTTATTTCTCATTAACCTACTCCTTTGTTATGTGGTAATAAATGAATTCTCCAGAGCTGTCTATCTTGTCCATGCTGGTGATGTGTGAGGGATATTTTTACCTCGCCCACCAGCCTTTAATCATAGTTTCTCTCCCCTGTCACACTGAGAAAGTGGGAATGATAAAGCATCTTGGTGGGCACCAGATATCCAGCCAAGGTCAGTCCAACTCAGAAGGCCATGCAGACTGCTAAAAACTGAAAAACAGAGACATAAGGAAAAGGTAGAGACTTTATTAGAGACTTTTTTAACTTCACAAAAATGGATGACAACACCTTTTCAAAATGTTATTCACCTGAATGAAGAGAGTTTTGAGTTCTTGGTGTGGCAGAGCTCGATCAACTTCACTTCATTTGTATGGTATATCTTGTTATTTCTTTCACCCTCTTACAGACCAAGAGTCAAATATGATGTTGCAGGTGGGTTGTGCAACTGTGGTGCAACCTGGCATTATTTCTGCATATATATCATGATATGGCTTTAACAAATGCAGCACAGAAACCCTATTTGCAATTTTTCTTTCATCTGGCATTCTGCCTTACTGATGCAGGTTTCATTTGTTGCCTTTTATGAGTTCTACTTTTCTCTCGTGTCTCCCACATCAACAGTGAATTTCAGTGAAGTTTTGAATAATTCTTCCTTAGATGTATTAACTTGACATTTTCCAAGATCAGTTTCATTGTGTTACTCTTTCCTGGTTCCAAATATTTTTACATCTCTTCTGAACTTAGGCCTAAATTAATACTGCTGTGTCTTTAAACTGTCTATCCCAGTCTAGGTCTTTGTCAGCAGTTTTGCTTTTTCTTGTGGTATGTACTTGATACACAAAATTTTCATGTGTTCAACAAAACATATTCTACTTTTTGGTTCCAAAATAAATTAATTTGCTAGTGAAAAACAAGTTCTTACAGGTGAACCACTTGTGCTTATACCAAACTCTTAAATCAACACTATTGTCAGACCAAGGCTAAGTAAAACTTACGATACTGGAAAGCTTTTTTTCAGTAGAGGTATTTTAACTAAGGAAAACGCAACACAACATTTTTCTGTGAGTTCATCCAACAACTCTGAACAGTCTGTCCTTTGACAATGAAAAGGCACCAGAAGACAGGAGCTCGCCTAACTGGGTGATTACTGTGCAATGTGTAGGCAAACACTTTATCTGCCAGTAAAGGCTGCAATTTTGTGGCTGTGCTCTGAGAAGAAACTCCAGTGAGATAACAGATGAAAAGGCAGCAGGTGTAGGAGCTCCCATGAATAAAACAGAACCAGCAGCAATAGAGGAGCTGAGCAGCTGGGCTTAGGTACTCAATGTTGTCATTCTCTCACTGCAAGATTGATTCCATGGATATCTCATTGAAATTATTTTAGCTGGCTAGTTGGATTTTCCCCTAGTTTTTTCTGATAACTGATTTTCCTTCCTAGAGATGTGTTTTGAGTTTATCATGGTAAATTTAGGAAAATAGCTTAGTAAAGTCTTTACGAAAATCAGCAAGCTGCTCAAGAGAAAATATAAAGTTATGTTTCTCTTCCTTTGGATCTGCTGATAGGATCAAATCTGCTGTGTGTACTGTGGATTTTTCTCTTTTTCTGTATTTACCATTCTCTTTGGTTCTTAGATGCCTTCACAGAAGACTAGAAAGGACCTTTGTTGGGTTAGTTCTCTTTCTCACCTAAACATATTATATAAAAACAACTTTTCTGCAGGAGAGCCTGGTAGTAACCTGGTAGAGCCTTTCCATTTATGTTATTATGTACATTGTAAACTCTTGTCAGCAAATTGGATGCTAACAGGAGCAGAGGAGAATCCACACTTGTGGGGCTGAATCCCTAACAAAGGCAAATCCAACCAGTGGGTTACACTTCACTGGTTTAGTAACTAAAAACTGAATTTACTGTTTTGCTACAAACACAGATGCTGGTGCTTCATCATGAGTCCCTTTTACCCAGGGGTGAGAGAGAGGGGGATTCTTGTGAGTAGCAGCAGATGGCACTTCTGCCTATTTTAAAGCAGCCTCATTAAGAGATGCCACTGAGAAAAGCTGTGTGGACTTCATTATTTTTTTGGTAATGTGTAAATTTGGAGAGCATTATCAGCAGATTTAGTCATACTGTGAGGAAAAAATAAGTATGATTCGTGGTTATTTCCAAAACAAGGGGTCTCCTTTGCTCAATGCTCATGCTATAAGAAAAAAGCTACAAAAGAAAGACAAGCAATTCTGCACTTCTTTATGGAATTACAGAATGTTACGTTGCAAAGTTCATGCAAAATGTTTCAAGGTTCTTAACTGCAAAAAGGCCTGTAAAAGTTTGAAACTATAAACTGTTATGAAATATCATGTTTTTCTCCTCTGAGAAAAAAAAAAAAGACAAAATTATAATTTCAAATTAAATGAAGAATTTTCAATCCAAATTTCAGCCCACAACAGTATTATTGTTGTTTTTATGGTTTTCATCAGCCACCTGCCACATACTTAGTCCAAGTACAAAGATGCAAAGATCAGTCCAGGGAATGTGCTGAGGCTCTAAGAGTTTGTTGTTCCTGTTTCCTGTCTTGCTTAAGTAGCAAAGCAAAGAACTGAGGGCTTACTAATACATGACTAAAAGCTCCTTATTTCCTCATGGCTTACTTGCACAGAGCAGCAAATGCCTGCCCCAGATAGTGCAGGTCAGATGGGTAATGTATATCTGCATGTACTTCAGGCATGGCAGACAGCTCTGCCAGGGATATAAACAAGCTTTTTATGTTCCATTAGTCTCCCGGATTTTATTCTCACTTTCTCCAAGAGAAACAGACTTTGATACCATACCTGCACTGAGTTATAGCCCATTATACTGAGAAGTCTGAGAAATAAATTTGCAGGCATTCACACATCCCTCAAACCACTCAGCTCTGAGGTGCTTCACTCAGAGCTGCCTTCTCTGCAGAATCCATTAATTGACAAGTCTGCTGAAGCGTGAGCGAGATCCAAGGTGCACGCGCTGAAAGTAAGAGGGAGAATTGAGGGTCTTTGGTGTCATTGTCAAGAGGAAGGAGCAGGCTCAGCTCCATGGGGTGCAGCAGTGGCACAACAAGAGGGACGGGAGCTGATGCCCAGGAAGTTTCACCTGGACATGAGGAAGAACTTTTCAGTGCAGCGACTGAGCACTGAAACAGACCAGGTGGGGTGTGGAGTCTTCCTCACTGGGGATACTCCAGAACCATCTGGGCAATCCTGCGCTGTGTGCTCTGGGATGGCCCTGCTGGAGCAGGGAGGTGGGATCAGAGGAGACACTGTGGGCCTCTCCAGCCTTGTTTGTTGTGTGATAGTTCAAGCAATGAGACCTTCCAGCCTTGTGCTAGAAGGTCCCTCTCATGCGCTGTTGTTGCTTGGGCTGCCCCACCCCAGCAGCCCTCAGCAGCAGAGTGCATGCACATAACACAGAGCTGGCAGCTGCTAAACCCAGAGCACAAATTTTAACTTAATGCTGACCATCTCGTCTTTGAGCTGAGCCTGACGTGTCCATTTTTTCATCCCTTCAAGTGAGACAGATCATTTTTAACAGTAGTAAAAAAAGTAGTTATCTCTATAGCAGCAGGAATTTGTGGTAGAAGTATAATAGAATCCTAGAACCACAGAATCATAGAACCATAGCATCACAGAATCACAGAATAGGCTGAGTTGCAAGGGAGCCAAAAGGNCACTGAAACAGACCAGGTGGGGTGTGGAGTCTTCCTCACTGGGGATACTCCAGAACCATCTGGGCAATCCTGCGCTGTGTGCTCTGGGATGGCCCTGCTGGAGCAGGGAGGTGGGATCAGAGGAGACACTGTGGGCCTCTCCAGCCTTGTTTGTTGTGTGATAGTTCAAGCAATGAGACCTTCCAGCCTTGTGCTAGAAGGTCCCTCTCATGCGCTGTTGTTGCTTGGGCTGCCCCACCCCAGCAGCCCTCAGCAGCAGAGTGCATGCACATGACACAGAGCTGGCAGCTGCTAAACCCAGAGCACAAATTTTAACTTAATGCTGACCATCTCGTCTTTGAGCTGAGCCTGACGTGTCCATTTTTTCATCCCTTCAAGTGAGACAGATCATTTTTAACAGTAGTAAAAAAAGTAGTTATCTCTATAGCAGCAGGAATTTGTGGTAGAAGTATAATAGAATCCTAGAACCACAGAATCATAGAACCATAGCATCACAGAATCACAGAATAGCCTGAGTTGCAAGGGAGCCAAAAGGATCATCCAGTCCAACCCTTGGCCCTGCACAGACACCCCAGCAATCCCAGCCTGTGCATCCCTGGGAGCATTGTCCAAACACTCCTGGAGCTCTGGCAGCCTTGGGGCCGTGCCCATTCCCTGGGGAGCCTGGGCAGTGCCCCAGCACCCTCTGAGGAAAGAACCTTTTCTTGATATCCAGCCTAAACTCTCCCTAACACAGCTCCAGATGCTCCTTTCAGTCCTGCCATGTGGTCATGACAGAGAAGAGATCAGTGTCTCCCTCTCCTCGCCCTCATGAGGATATTGAAGAACCCAAAGAGGTCTGACCTCGATCTCTTCTCCAGGCTGAATGCACCAAGTGCCCTCAGCCCCTCCCTGTAAGTCTTCCCCTCCAGACCCTTCCCCATCCTCATAGTTACCTTCAATCTTCAGAAAAAGAAACTCAGGAAATTGGAGGCCACAGAAAAGCAAAAAGTTTTCATTTGAAACATTCACAAGAAAAGAAAAGGACTTTAGTCCACACAGAAGTCTGAGAATTCTTACAAACCTCAACAAAGAAGGTGCCAGAAATGAGGACCCAATAGATACCGTAATAAATGAAGAGAGAGAGCTAGAGTTCTCACAAATGGAGAGGATAATAGCCTTAAAAAGAACTTGAAAGGGCACAATATCCATTTCCTCACAGCCACTTTTACCTGTAAGAGAAACAAATCATGACCTACATAATTTTGCAAGAAAATTTCAGTGATAATTATTTTTCTTCTGTACAAGTTCTAGGCAAGAAAACTATGAAGAATCTTTATGGCTCTCTTTTATTTGTTTACTAATGTCAGTGACTGTCTAAATCTTCTTGGGGGAAGTAAAAAGAAAGAGTATATTGTTGTTTTACAATGTGTCAACAAACAACAAAAGTGGTACATGTGTCTTTTTATATCCTTTTTTGGTCAAATAGAGTTTAACAGCTTGCAGAGCAAATATCAGATATTGGAACTCAGCCTTAAAGATGATATTTATTTCCAGCATTCCCAGGCTCATCAGTACATAAGGAGGAAAACACAAATTGACATTGATGCATTTGAATTGCATTCATGGTTAATTAGGTTACCAGTACCACTGGCAGGGCTTAATATTGCCCTTTAGGACTAGATCTTTTATTACAGTGTGTGGAAATGATAACCTCGAGTATCTGTTTTATCCTCTCCTTCAGTACTCTGCTGCGTTCTGTAGCTCTACAAAAATATGCTATGTTTAAAGGAACAAAGAAAGCAGTAGCTGTAGTTTTATCCAGATATAGTGTATGCTATCTGTCCGACATACTGAGAGTAACTGAAAATGTAAAGATTTCTGAATTAATCTCAGCTAAGTCCTGGACTTCTAGAGATGCTAGATCTTCTACTGATTTTACATGCTGTCTTGTACACAGATGCTTTTTCTGTTTCTTCTCTGACTCGCTCATAATATCAGTATCCAGAGAAAAAATCAATCCTGAATGTTATATCAAAACTACATTTTGTCTGACCAAACTGCAGCATGTACATTCATAGTCATGTTTATCTTCCTCCACAACTTTGCTAAGACAGTAGGCTTCAAACAAGAACAGCAGTATTTTCTCATTTACACAAAATAAACAGATTTGTGTTGTCTAAAACTTGCACTCTGAAGAGACTGCACTTGGAACTTCTTTGTGCAGGCATTTAGAAAGTATAAGTATTTTACCATAGTCCTCTTCTACACAGAAACCCACCAGAAAACAGAAGCTTCACATCACAATACGATTAAAAGTCTCTCAATATAAGGCAGCAAAAGAGACAAAAAGCTTGTGCTGTTTCCCTTTTTCCTGTAACTGCAGCCTACATGTGACTGTCGTGATGTCCACGAGTAAGAATGGTGCTCCCCAGTTCAGTGCCTTCTCCAAGATTCTCCAACCCACTCCCCTGCCAGCTGGAGAGGACACCTGGAGGGAGAAAAGTGAAGATCGTGGGCTGAGATCAGAACAAGGTGCTGGAAACAGGGATGAGGTAAGCGAAGGAACGCTGACAGCAACAGTACTAATGACAGACGGTGAAAGCAATGATTCACACAGAAAAGCTCCCTGAAAACAGACAATACCAGATGGCTCCCTCAGCCACGTTTTCTCCACCAGGAGGAATCCCTATGCCCCAGGAGAGACTCCCTTTCCCCCACACCTGGCAACAATGTGAGTCAGGGTCACTGCTGTGCCCCTCCTGGCAAAAAATTAACCCTGTCCAGACTAGAACCAGGCCAGGAGTTTGCAAATATGTTGGAGAGAGTTGCTTGGAAATTAGATCTGCCACTTCCCCCAGTACCCAGTGATGCATTTATTTGGGCCCCACAGATTTGTCTATGCTTGTGTTCTTCAGATGAGCTCAAACTTGATCTCCACTTATGATGGGAAAGACTTCTTACCCCTAGTTTCTCACTTGACTTTAAGGGATTTGAGAAACTTGAGGAGAGGGATCACCACTTAAAACTGAGGCAAGAACAGTTATTGAGTACCTCAGCCCTCTCCATGCCAATTTTCTCCAGACCTCCTGTGTTAGTTATTGGGGGTGCAAGGCAGGGGTACATCTTGTTAATCTTCCTTTTTTGCCCAACTCACTAGTTGGGCAGACAATATTATTATTATTATTATTATTATTATTATTATTATTATTATTATTATTATTATTATTATTATTATTATTATTATTATTATTATTATTATTATTATTATTGACATTCTTTGTCGAACTTAGCTGCAAACATGCTTTAGATTTCCTGATCCCTTCCCTACAGTCTTGGACCATATTCCTATATTCTTTCCAAGATTTTTGTCCCTGTTTCCACTGCCTATACCTTCTTGTGATTCACTGTGACCAGGTGGTTCTTACACAGTCAGGCTGGTTTTCTGCCATTCTTTCTCGGTTACTTGCACATGGGAATCAAGGATTTTGTGCTGTAAATAAAAATGTTTTAAAGGGCTGTCAGCTCTGTCCAGCTCCTTTATCCTCGAGGAGAGATTCACAGGGAATAGAATCCATCAGTTTTTTGTCTGAAAATTCACAGGGGTCTGGGTCTTGTTCTCCTGGGCTATAGCCCTCAAGGTCATGAATTGCACCAGGACAATGCCTGCAACTGAGGATAACATCAGCTTCCACTTCAATAAGTTCCTCTGAGGGAGTGTGACACAGATCCAGCAAGGACCTCCTTCACTGGGGTTTCCAAATCCTCTGGATTATCCTGGAGGCACTCCAGGAGTCTCCAAGACTGCTTTCCCCTTGGTGTCTCCCAGTTCTGGCAGATGTTGGGGTGGGTGAAATCCCTGCTAGGATCAGGGGCTATGAGTTTGATGCTTCCTGCAGTTGCAGTGGGAACACTTTGCCACCCTGTGTTTGGATGAAGGAAGCATCAGCCACGACGTTTGTGTTGGCTTCATCTCTGCTCTTTACCCATAAACTCTCAGCCTCTGCACTGATGTTTCTCAAGGACAGCTTTGTGCAATCAATCCATGTTTTTTTTACTTAGAGGGCAACTCCCTCCTCAATTCCTTCCTTCCCTCCTGAGCAGTTTATAGCCATTGAAAGCAGGACCCCATCCAAGCAAGTCTTGGTGACAGCGATCAGATCAGAATTTTCCAACTGCACAGGGCTTCCAGCTCATCCTGTTTCTTTCCCAAAGCAGTCCAGAGGTTCCTCTAGACGAACAGAATAGACTGGGAGACCTTTCACCCTCCTGCAAACTTCTAGCAACAAGATGCAAATTGCATCTGTGTATGACCAGAAGTAAATGTTATTACCATCTGAAGAGGGGGGATGTGCCAAACTACAGCTTAAATTATACAACACCTCTGAACTGATGAATTTTGCAATGTGCATGTTTTTTTTGCAGCATTGTCTCACATCTGAGAACAAGTGCTTTAGCAACTCCTTGGCTTCTTAATTCTGATGGTCAAGATTGCCAAAGAAGCCAAAATAATCACAGTTTCTCAGTTGATTTCTTCCCCTTTGCTGTCCAGAAGCTTCATGTTCCACACTCCAAGTATGTGAGTAGGAGAAACCTGCTTCACCCAGGGCAGTGTCTGGGGAGTTTGTAGGGTCACAGAAGTTCATGTTGGCCAAGATTAACAGGCCCTTAGGGTCTGTTTGGGTTTTTTTTGATGCAAAGCCCATGGAAGTTGTTCTAAAGACTGCCAATGATTTTTGGCTTTAGGAGCTGATCCAAGTCCAGTAATGATCACATTTTCTGCATCTTGTTTATGTAATAAATAAGGGAGCTTTAACCCCTCTGAAATTAGTATGAGTTGAACAGTCATAGCATTGTCTGAGTGTCCATGAATGAATTTAAATGGGCATAGAAATAGATCTCTAGCTGCAACTGTATTTCTCTACAAACCTTGCAGACAAGTAAAAATAAGTCATTATTTTCTACTACATAGAATTGTCATATACTCTTTAGCTAAATTTCAAAAAAATTTCAGAAAGAGCTTTAAATATTGTTTGGTCATCAGAAAATCCAATTATTTTTCTTGTCATGTTCTTGAATTATTTTGTGTCACTGATGGAAGGATGTGTTTTCCTTTCTAGTTTCAAAAATATAGTGCCTACAATGATGCAAAAGCAAAAAACCTCTGAATTATTTTCAATAAAGATTATAACTGTGGGTTTTTTTTTCCATTTTAATTGTGTTTAACTCTGCTTTTCAACTCAGGAAAGTAAGCAGGACAAGACACAGGATGTCAAAATGTATTATTTTCTAAATATAATTTTTATTTGATTTTTATTAAAATTCCCGAAAAGTGGTACATTGCAAAGCACAGCAACACACAGCACCTTTTGGGCATCAGAGTGCCTTACCTCAGATTTATTCGTAGTGAAGAAAGTTAACCTGAGACTCATATAAGCAAATTTAGTCCCAAACTTTGTGGCTTCATTGAAGTTGTGCCTACAAGGACTTAATTACATTTTCTGCTGAGCCATCCCAAAAACTTTCCTGAGCTTTTTGTTCTTGAAGGAGTTGGTAAACACTTTTTACCTTCACCAACCTCTTCCTCCTCCTCAGAAAGGGCCAAGCCCATTAAAATTTGATCCATTAATTTTTTACAGTAACTTAATTGAAGGGATATTAAGGCTATAAAAGTGGACAATTGCTCTCTACTTCACCTCTTCTTATCCTCCAGTTGCCATTGCTTGAGAGATGAAATGCCTAAAAGTGGAACTGCCTGTTTAAAACCAAGCCTAGCCTTATTTAATCCAGCTTTCCAGCCTGACACTAATCAGACATAACCCTCCCTCTGAATGCTGAATGGGAACACAGATGGAAGATTTTCCAAGCTTGGATCTTTCTCTGGAGATGGTCACTACAGCTCTGGCAGGGAAACATTATTTTCTATTGATTTAGGTAGAAATATGATTCCATGTTTAAAGTGAAGAGAAAATTTATATGCATAGTCTAATAACTGAGGGTCCTATTTTGACCAATAAGTAGTGCAAATGATGAGAATTCCTAGTCTGTGTCTCTCCCTCACCCTATTAGCATACATTAACGTCTATTGATACATAAATAGATCTCACTTATTAAAAGACTACTTTATGATCCTATGGCATACATTTAATTTTTGTAGCAGATGGTGCTTTTTGTTGCTGATGCTGATCACATTCATTTTCTGGTAGGAAGTGCAACACTATCGACATAAAACCAAATTTAATATGTGAAAATAAAATCAATTCCTGCATTCTGTGTAGGGATGTGTAAGTCCCAGGAAACCTGGCTTTGTCTGACGAGGTACAAACTCAGATTTTTTTTTTTTTTTTACAGTTATATTGCCTAAAATATTTAATCATGGCTTTCATTTTAAAATCTCAACTTTTCATTCCCTCGCAATGCCTTTGTAAAGGCAAGCTGTCAGACAGAACACCTTTGGGTGTTCCACATTTTCCTTCAAATATTCCCCCCACCCACTGAAATGGTGTAGTTATACTATAAACCTAATAAAAAAATCAAACTTTCCTTTTTCCACTTGCAGGAGTAGCTTTTTAAGTCCAGAGGCTTCCCAGTGCCCCAGCCAGTAAGCTGTGCCTGCATTTAGGTGTTTCAAGCTCACATACTAGAAGAAGGGATAAATCAAAACTTCACAAAAACCAGAAGAGAACAATTTACATTTAAGATGGCAGGACAAGTCCAGAGAGTACCAATTTACCTATGAAGAGTGAGGTCAGGTGACAAAACTCCCTGGTGCCAGGGATCAGCTGTTGTAGATCAAACACTTCCACCTCCTCTGCTGCTGAGGTTGTGTTTTGCAGGGGGTCCTGCCCTGTGACCCGAGATGGGATGAGCAGGTGGAACAGCCGTAGGGAAAGGAACTTGGGGATGCTGTGGGTGAAAGGCTGGACGTGAGCCAGCAATGCAAACCTCACAGTCCAGAAAGCCAAAATTGTATCCTGGACTGATCCCCCAGTGTGGTTAGAAGGAAATGGGGGGTTCTGCCCCTCTGTCCTGCTCAGGTGAGGCTCCACCTGCAAAACTGCCTCCAGCCCTGGGGCCCAGCATGGGAAAGATGTGAAGATGGTGGAGAGAGGCCAGAGGAGGAACCAGGATGATCAGAGGGATGGAGCAGCTCTGCTGGGAGGAAAGGTGGAGCGAGTTGGGATTGTTCAGCCTGGAGAAGAGAGACCTCTGAGTAGACCTTATTAAAGGAGCTTTTGCAGAGCCTGGTTTCTCATTCCTTATGAGGCATTTCCTTTTTTCCAGTGCTAGTCTAAGATCCCTTTTTTAATCTTTTCCAGCTTCTCGTAGTTTTTATGTAATATACTAAAAAAGAAAAGCAAACGAGTCTTTGCTCTCACTTTATATGTGAGTATCTACCTTTTCATTGATATTTCTCACTTCTAGGGACAGAATAGATGCCAAGGTGTTATTTACCTTCTTGCTGCTAGCAGATATTGTGCACATAGCTGATGTATTATCCTTAATCAATCCCAGGTCTTGTTACTGCCCAGTTTTGTAGCTTAATACTTTTATTTGTGCTGTAAAATTTGCATCATGTAGCTCTGGTCTCCATCTCCATTTTTCCTTTTGAGGGGAATAACCACACCCCATTGAATCAGTCTGGAATTTACCATGGCATAGGGATGCTTTGCAGGATACTTCTGTCATCTTCCCATGCTTTCTCGTCTCTTTTTTTTTCATTCAGGGAAATACAATGACTCACTCCAGCTGATACCTTGGAATTCAAATGGCTAGAGATATTTGGTGATATAAAATACAGAATACAGTGATATAAAATATAGAATTTTATAGCTCAAAGAAGGCCTCATTAGACCAAGTTGTGCCACAGACCAGAAGTCCATGATATATTTACCAGCCCAAAAAGTAGCTGGCTGGATTTGCTGTACCTGTGTAGAGCGCTCAGTGTCCTGAGTGTTTTAATGTTAAATTTCTACACCCAGCAGCTGTCACAATATCTGTGTTCCCCTCCTCACATATTTCTTACCTAGAAGGATACAAACCATGCATTTAAGTAACAGTCAATACAAGGTGAACTCTGAACTTCAGCTCCCTGAATCCCATGTTTAAGACCTGTCATGGCAGAACTGTCATTTTTGTTCCTAAAAAATTTCCAAAATCCCAGGTCCCAAACCCATTTGCTTGTTCCTCTGACTAAAGGGGCGGGCAGGAAGCAGCTCTAGCACAAAAAAGGGGAAATAAGGGAATCTTCCTGTTTGAATCGCAGCTGACTAATTTGTACATCCCTTGACGAAGCACCGCCACCAGCAGCAGAAATCTTCATTTCCACTTGAGTTCCGACGGAACAAAACAAACCATTTAGGAACAGCTTGTGAATTGGTGAGCTGTCCGGTCACAATGAGTGTTTTGTTTGCAAAACATCCATTTAGAACCTCATTACCCCAAATGAGCTCCACCTGCACTGCATTATAGCGGCTTTATTCTTTTGGGTTTTTTTAAAGTGTAGGAATATTTCACCTTATCTAGAATCTAGTCTGTGAAACTGTAGGCAGTGGTGTTGGATGGGCCAGTTTGAATTAAGGTTTAGCTCGGTGGATGGAACGTGTAACAGGAGTAAAAAAGCTGCACATGAAATACTGCACCATTATAAGTAATAGGGTCAGAGGCACTTTTGCTGTCAAGTGTCTTCTGACCTTGCTCAGCTCTTATACTGCAGAGATTTTTATAAGCTCAATGTATTATTCAATGTTTTGCCAGGAAACAAAACTAATTTGTGTCTTTTGTTTCATGAGAAACTGATTAATTTCCTTTGAGTCCTTAAAAAATCTGAGGACAGTGAAAGAGGTCACTGAAGATAAAGACAGGAGCCCCAAGGGATGAGCATGATTCCCTCTTTGAGCAGGTTGTATTTATCCTAGAAGTTTTGAAATACAGAAAGTTGATATTTTCAATTTTAACAAACAATTATTTAGCAAGAACTGAAAACTTTCCTCTTATTCTATCTTATTTTCTAAACAGTTGTAGAGATGCTGAAGAGGCTGAGGCATTTTCACTTGTGCCTTGCCTTCCCGTTAGAGGTGTTCCAACCAGATTTTCTTCCAATCAGCTGTTCAGACCCTCCCCACTGTTTAAACGTTCTACCTGGAGAATGTTCTTGTCTTTCAATTTTCCACTTTTGTTTCTTTACCCTTGGGATATTTGTCCTTTCACTAGGCCTCCTGCAGTGTTTTAGTCCTGAAGCATGGCTCTGTTGGAAGGTTCAGAACAATACCTACACCCTGCTAAGCTGAAGTGTTACTCATTCTGGAGGGTTTTTCAGTGCTTTATCATGTTTTCTTCCAAATCTTAAAGAAATTTTTGATATAATTTCATACAGCCCTGCTGACTCTCCAGCTGCCAAATAATTAATTATTCTCTGATCATGAAGAAACATCTCCCAGATTGTTCTCTCTGGTAGTTTAGTCACATTCCCAGTAAGGTATTTTAGCTCTGGATAAATAAACATTATATAGGAGCCAGCATCACCATCGTGACACAGGATTCCTGTGCAGATCAGCTTGAATGTAATAAAATCTGAAGAGTTTGTGTAAACCAAGGAAAGATACTGCTCCCAGAGACCCTGTGCAGGCTCTGGCTAGTCAGCTTAATAACTACTTTTGAATATTAGTAAGAATATTTGAACTGTTTTCTTTAAATGTGCAGTCATACCCAATTTTTAGAATCTTCCAGCACAGAAGAATTGAAACTTTTGTTCATCCAAATGCAGCTTTCTCTATAGTTTACCAATAAGATTTTTGCCCTAATCTGTCTGTATCACATATATTACATATGCAAATATTCATTAATACATGTTAGCTTTAAACCTGCCAGTCAATGCAAATTATATTAAATGATATGTGGCAGTTTATATATTTGAATTATTGCCACCCAAATGAAAAAATATGCTACTTCCAAGCAGAGAGAGGACCCATGGCATAGAATAATAGAAAAAGAGCCAAAGGGTTTATTAAATTTGACACCTAATCTTTCCATCAAGCTTATAAAAATGCGACTGTTCTGCAGTAGTGACCTAGGGCATTACAGCAGCACTACTGCAAGATGTGGTGTTTCAGCCACTGCTGTAAAAATGCCGTTTTAATAACAGTGGTGAGCAGATAAATCTTATTTATTTTGCCATACAACCACATGGCTGTCATGGACCATCCTGAAAGGCTGCTGCTCTTCAGAATGAGAAGCATTGTGTAAATCTGGAAAGATGGCTACAATTGTGATTAGAAGGCACTTCTCCTAAATGCTAGAGGTTAATCCTGTGGTGTTAAGCATTGTGTTACTTATTTAGCATGGTAACGGCAAAAGGTACAATGCCACAATATGCCATGCTCATGAAACCTTGTCAAGAAACTGTTGCACACATAAAGACCTGGCAGTGACTTCTGGGTTTAGTCATGCTAATCTTTGAACTGTGTGATAGCTCAAGCTTTGTGCTTGCTGCAGAAAACCCTCCTGAGTAACACAGTGGAAATTGTTATATAAAAAAGGACATTTCAGTACCTCCTGGTTTTTTAGCACTAGGCCTAGCCCTCCCAATGTTCCTCTGCATCCCAAGGCTGGCAGCTTTGGTCCTCTTCAAGGTTTTGGGAAGAGGGGATTAACCATGTGGAATTACCACCTTAGACATTTCCTGGGAATATTGTGATGTGGTGAAAGATTTGTTCTCAGTCTCGGAGTCTGCCTGAGACTTTTATTAATAATAGTTTTTGGTTTTCTTTTACTAGTAATTGTAAAAAATCACATACCTTGGGTGACCAGCTGGTAAATAGGTTTTTCTAGTTTCAGTGTATAACTTTCCTAGGAAAAAGTTGTTTTTTCCCTATCATGCTCAGCACAATGATCATGTGCTAATCTAAACATTTTGGTGAATTTAAATCAGTTTGTTTTTCAGGATTTTAATTTCAGTGCCTAAAGTGGGCCAGGTGCTTAGTTGCTTTAATCCATCTACTTCTGACAAAATCAATTATTCTGATACAATACCAATACGGAATTTTATCCACTACAATTTTATCAACCTGTGGTCAGCAAAAAAAACCCCTCAACTATTTTTGCTGAGGATGGAGATAAGACATTTATTTCAAAGGCTTTCTATTTTTAACTGTGGCTTTCTTGTTTTCTTCTCTCTTCGTGGATGGATTTTACGAAGTGATGGATCTGTCAGCTGAAATGACGAATTTCTGCAACAGTGTCTCTTAATTTTTTGAGATAGCTGAATGTATATTTTATAAAGTACATAGTGCATATAAGTACACAGATTACAGATACAGTGAGTTTGATTGCTATGCTTTTCCAATTCCTTTTTCCTTTCTTTTTCTATAATTCCTTTAGTATGTATGTGCTATATATTAATTTTCAAACTCTTTAACAATTACTGCATGACCTTAAAGTTAACATCTAATAGAGAATCTGTTTACCTGTGTTCCTTACCAAACTCTTCATTAGAATCAACAATTTAGACTCTTTATCATTTTTGTAATGAGTTGGGGGTTTAAAATAAATAAACAGCTATTTTTCCCATGGAATGGATGATGACAGAGACATGAGCTTATGTGACAGAGACATGAGCTTATCAGCTTTGTGCTGATTTGAAAGGTCTCCCTGGTAGAAGATGTGTTCTTTTTCTCCACTATAAGGTCATGACACAAATATATTGGAGTTTTTTGCCATGAAGAGACCCTACAAATGCTAATGCAACTCCCGTGAAGAGAGAGTTGGGTTAATGTATAGTGATGTGTGTCAAGATATAATTATAGTGCCGAGGAAAATTTGGAAAAGCAAAAGGAAAGGAAATAACTCTTATGTTTCTAAATTTTCCTTTGAAGACCAATAAGATAAATGAAATTTTTGTGTTCTTATTCTGTTGAAATGGATGTTAACAGGCATATACTGGTTTGGAAAAACAGCATAAATAGATCAGATCAGAAGGGAAATCTGAATAGAAGATTCACCTTTGCTGAAGATGAGACAAGACACCCATTGAAATGAAATTATTGTTGTTTGTGGCTTGTTTATTTCTCTCTTTTTTAAAGTATTTCCTGTACAACTGAACCGTGGAGAAAATTATCCTAAGCTTATTCAGGATAGGCAGATGGTTCTCATAGTGTAACACAGGGAAAACTGCAGGATTACTTACAAGTATTATCTGTCAAGTCATGTCTCTAAAGAGAAGAGGGGAAAAAAAAAATTAAAATTGAAATTTATCCAACCAGCCAGTTAGAAAATTGTATTTATGTTACAAACAGCACCTTTTTGAAGTTCAGTGCAAAGTAAGGTATAGGTTTCATTATGCATTCTAAACCCTGGGCTAGGAAACTCTACAACAAAATGGAAATATTTAAGGAAACGGGTACAGCAGGTTTATATGTGTCTCCCTAAGGATAAAACCCTTTTTTGAATGGAGATGAGAAATGAAGTGCTTAAAGTATTTCCATAGATTCAAGAAAATAGCTCTGCATTTAGAAAGATGACATTGCTGCTTAGAAAGAAGGAAAAGACTTTGGAAAATATATTTGTCAAAAACATACAGGGAGTGAAGTTAAAATGATGGGCATCATGATAGCTCCTGTCATTGTGGTCTGTTCCTTGCTTGTTTTCCAGGGTCTCAGGCTCCTGACAGCCAATGCTCCCTGCCTGCTCCTCCCTGCCTGCCCTTCCTCACCTCCAGCCTTGCAGAGGGAACAAGTTTGCTAAATCCTGCCAGAGGGAACATGGATATAATTGACCCAGGTCTGAGTCAGGTGAGTGCAAATCCTATCAGCCTTATTTCTCACAGTCCAAAAAGCCACCACAAACCCTGCTGGGGTCTCCCCATATGTGTTTTCCTGGCATATCCCATTAGCTTTCATACCTGCTGAACATCATGTTGATATTTTATGTCATTGTCATGAACTGTGACATTGGCCTCTGATGATGTCAGGTATTCTGAATTAGAAAGCTCAATATAATGGCACGGTATAGCCAGAGCTGTGAGTGCAAGGAAACTCCAGGTAAAAGTTGTGGGTCACACAGCCATGAAAACTCAAATGCTTGGCCGTGCAAAAGAGACACCTGGTGGTTCCAAAAAGACAGATAAAGAAGACATGCTAATAATTGCCAGTCATATCGTTATCTGGAATGGCATTTAAATGGAGATTCTAAAAGACCTAAATATGTTCCAGAGAGGCTGCTTTCTAACTCATGCTTGAGCTAATCAGTGCAGAAAAGAACCCCAAAACCAACAAAAAAAAAACCCNAACATGCATTATTATTCCTAGAGGGGGAAAAAAAGATAAATAAAATTAGGAGATGTCAAGAAACAATAGATTTGGGAANATTAAAGAACTGTTAAGAGCAAAAATTATGACTATTTGTTTCACAAATTTTTGTCCCTAATGGTTTTCATATAGCTTGCATATTATGCATTATACATTATATTTTATAATTTATATTTTATATTTTATTTTATATTTTATATNTTCTAATGGTCAGGTGCTCTCAGTTCATGCCATTTTCTCTGACACTCAGATGCAATGAATAGGAGCCCTAACTGCTTTTTCTGCTCCAGCTAAATAAAATAAGGGAAAGAATTTGAATCCAAAACAGGAGTGGGATTTTAAAGTGCATCTGGTCATCAACACCAATTATTACACTTTGGTTTTCACATTGAGCAATCCTGGAGCTCCCAAACTAGAATCCTTATTAATAAAACCAAACTAAAATACACTCACTGTAAGTAAGTGTTAGCAGGCAGGCAGTTCACAGTTTTAATCTATCCAACATAACCTCCTCTCTTCCTGAAACACTCATGATGAGGTTTCCATGTCCTGAAAACTTTTGTAGTACAAATCCTCTCTGGCTATGCTACACCTTTTGGGAATGTAGTATTTAATATCAGGATCTAATATAGGATTAAATATAAGGACTTTCCAACCCTTAGTGGGCATTATAAAGCCATTATGGTTGGAAAAGACCTCTAACACCACTGAGTCTATTAAGATTGTTTGGGATTCAGATGTCTCTAACTCACAAGTCCAGTAGACAGCTCAAAGCAGTTAAATGACAGGTTTAAGGCCTGTGCTGGCTGTGATCTCTCAGTTACCAGCATGGCTATATAATTATATTATTACATGCTCTGTACAGCTGAAGGAAGCATGTCCTGCATCTCCAAATCTTCAGCCTGCACCAGAAGCTCAGCAGTAGTTGCCATTTTAAGGCTCTGTTCATGTCCAGATTTCCACAGACAGTTATGGTCCCAAGCCCTCCAGTGGAGAGAAGCTGCCCCACATGGTGCTTGAAAACTCTCTTTTTTAAACCAAACCAAGCTTGGACTCTTCTGTCTCCATGTGGAGACAGAGACCATCTTGTTCTTTCCTTTGGACCAACAGTTCCCAAACTAGAAATCATGCTTCAGGAAGTGTGAGTGCCAGTGGCGTTATGAATTCAGCCACAAAGATAATATGAAAACTGCTATCCCCAAAATCCTGCTTACATGAAATATGAAAAATGTGAATTATTGTGTGAGATGCTTCTAAAACTCTCAAAGACAGGCTTCTTACTGTGGAGGAAATACGCTGAAGTAAAGGCACAATTTTCCATTTTGTGCAGCCAGTGTATACAAGACAGTCAACTGCATGGGTACAAGTCTCTCTGTCTCCTCTCTTCTGAAGCCTTTATTTTCTGGCAGCATTTGGGGTTTTTTTTAGAAGGGAATGGAAGTTACTCTTCAGCCTGAAATTAAAACAATTTTAACTACCACCTTCCCAAACTGCCCAACTCCCCAAACTTCTGTGATCTGCACAGAAAGGGAAAATATTAGATTTTCATGTCATGTGCTCTATGGTGCACCTTCTTGTCTGAAAATCACACTTGGAGAGAAGCTTAGAGTGCTTTGTAAATTTTTCAGCCTATCACTGTGCAGGTGGTGTCATCAGGATTTCAGAATAGAAGCAAATTTTTAAATCTAATAAAGTCCTGGGAATATTCAGTGACAGCTGGTGAAGCTGCCATACAAAGAAGAGAGGACCTCTTCTCTCTTCTCTTTGTATTTAGTTCATTGCCCACATTGCAAACTTATGAGATGTACTTGCCAGAGATTTGGTTGTGATTTTTTTTTTCCCCAGTAATATCTTTAAGATATACTAAATGGACACTCTTTGCATATTACAGGCTCTCTATTTACATATAGATTTTGGCTATGCCTCAGAAAGCACTCAGGCATATTTTTTGATCCATTTCTCTTCAAGAAGGCATATGAGCACCTGGGCAGAGGCAGAAATGCAGGCAAGTTTCATAAGAAAAATTGGGTAAATGCAAAATCTGAACTGAGCAAAGGTGTCTCTTCATGCAGTGATGAATTCATCAGGAAAGTCAATTCCCCTTTTGTTTTACTCCTCCCTCTCCTTCAAAGAAAAGGTGTAGACAAAGCTGCCCATCAGCAGTTGGTGGTGCCTCTGTGAAACTGTGTTTAAGAAAGGGAAAAAATTCTGGACAGGCAGAGGAGTGAGGGAAAAGATTATGAGACAGCTTGGCAGATGATGAGGTCAGTGGAGAAGGAGGGAGAGGAGGTGTTCCAGGTGACTGAGATGACATCCCTTGTGGAGAAGACAGCAGTGGAGCTGGGAAAAGTGTGAGGAGGAAGGAGCAGCAGAAAGGAGCTATTAGGGACTGACCACAACCCCCAGTGAGGTCACAGCATCCCCCTGAGCTGCTCAGCAATGTGGGAGGACATAGAGGGGCTGGGAATGATGGAGTGAGATCAAGCATGGGAAAAAGCAGGAGGAGAAGGTGCTGTTTTAATCTTCTGTCTTTCTTTCTGATTTTTCAACTCTACTTTTAACTGGCAAGAAATGAAATTAATTTTTCCCAAGCTGAGTATTCTTGGCCATGACAGTAACTCATAGGTGGTCTCCTTGTCTTTATCTCAACCCACCCAACTTTTTCATCTGATTTTATCTGCCTATCCTGTTGAGGGGATGTCCCTTCCAAGGGGCAGTACTGATGCAGCTCTGATCTCTGCTCTCTTGGCAGTGACAGGACTCAGGGAATGGCTGGAGCTGTTCCAGGGGAGGTTTGGGTTGGATACCAGGAAAAGGTTCTTCTCCCAGGAGAGTGCTCAGGCCCTGCCCAGGCTCCTCAGGGAATGGGCACGGCCTCGAGGCTGCCAGAGCTACAGGACCATTTGGAAAACGATCCCAGGGATGCACAGGGTGGGATTGCTGGGGTGTCTGGACAGGGGCAGGAGTTGGATTGGATGATCCTGGTGGGTCCCTTCCAATCCAGGATATTCTGGGATTCTGTGAGTGAAAGTGGCAGGGTGAACATCTGGCAGTTGGCAAAGTCAACTCACCACTGGTATAAATTATTTCTGTGACAGGAGGCACATGGAGCAATTTCTGTGTGGTTTGTGTATAATTACCACCAGCTGCAGTGCTGAGGGGTTAGGTCATTGTGAATGTAGATAGAGATCTTACCTTCATGATGATGGATTACCAAAACATATTTTAGAGAAATTTTTCTCAAGCTCCTTACAGATTATTTGTTGAGAAGAGAGAGACCTTGTCTCCAGGAAAAGCTTTCTGGGACCAAATAAGACTGTGTTTGATGCTGGCCAGAGACATCAGTCATTACAGTGAAGTGTTTTGGGAGAGGAATCTTTAAAGTGGACCATATTTGAGTAGGATGAGAAGAATTTTGGATGTAGAAGTAGATTTTCATGGAGAAGCTAGCAGAATCAATCTGCATGTCCTTTAGCAAACTTGAACGAAAAAATCCTGTAGAAAACTTTTTAGGATAATGATTTTCATTTTCCAGCACGGCAAGATGTTGCAGGTGATGATGCAGTAATCACTGTGCAATTAGCACATTCAGAAACAGCATAACTTAAAATTACTTCATTGTTCCAATGCTGATTTGCAAATGGAAAATACTCCCAATACAATTATAAACAGTAGACTCACTGGCAGCCTGTGCAGAAGAGTTCTTCTTTGCCACTTGCCAGCTTTACAGCCCTACAGGAAGAGAAATTGACTAATCTAGTGTAAAGTGTGCCACAATTACCTATGACAAGCATAAAACATTACTTTATTTATTAATGTTGTGGTTTAACCTCAGCCAGCAACTAAGAATCACTCAGCTGCTCACTCACTCTCCAGCCCCTCCAGTGGGACAGGGAGAAGACCTGGAGAAAGGTAAAACCCATGGGCTGAGACAAGAACAGTTTAATAACTGAAAGAAGTTAAATAATAATATAAGGAAAATCCTTGACTTAGGGTAAGGGTTGCTGAGCAACAACCAAACCCTCAGTGTGTGATTCACATTGTTCTCATCCTAAAGACAAAACACAACACTGTACCAGCTACTAAGGAGAAGATTAACTCTATCCCAGCTGAAACCAGGACAGTTAAACACTTTTTTTATTAACTGTTTCATGTGGTACCTTGCAGAGCAAGACCATCTACTGCAAACATGAACTGAATGAAATGCAAAAAAAAAAATGTCTGGAAGACATTGATCTTGTATTGCTATAGAAATAGGTAACATTAAAAAAAACCCATAATATCTGGTGGCCATCAGCCTGTATTGCTAAGTTCATTTCTTCACTGGTTTCTAAAAGTGAAGGGGATTTTTTTTTTTATTTTAAGAATTCTGCAGTTTGGAAGAAGTGGAGGATTTGAGTCCTGGTTGTGGGTGTTTTGCTGTTTTTTTTTTTTTTTTTTCTATTTTTCAGTTTAATGGCAGGTTTATCTTAAGTACAGTTAAAATGAAATCCTCGAATATATTTACAATTGAAGTTGATTTCAAGGTGGCAGTGAAATGCCTGGTAAAATCTGACAGAAACTGGCCAATAGAACATGATCATGAACAGAAGGAATTATTTTCCAACTTTTTCCAACGTTTTCAGTTATCAGGCTTAATTCAGCAATCTGCAAGACTCAGTTCAGAGGATCTCATTCAGCAACAAGTGTCTGTCTAGCCAATGTGGTTTTATAAAAGAAATATTCAGAAACCCAAATATTCATTGACAACCGAGACTAGTAGCTAATGTTTTGAATAAAAATGTGTATATTTCAAAAAACTTCTAACTTGCAATCAAATCAGAAACAACTTTACAATCTCATTTTGCTGACATTGTGACAAATACGTATTTCCATATCATCTTGGATTTCCATGAGTTTTAAAGATTTTTTTTTTTTAATAGAAAACATAACATCTTAGTTACAGACAGGTGGCTGTGTGGGTGGAAGTGATCACTGTGTGTGGCATTCCACGGACCAGCAGGATCTCCTCTCCTGCTGTGCTCTCGTGATGCTACCAGGCAGCACTGGAGCTCTGCAGGGGCTGTGTGAGCAAACTTATAATGAGCCAGAATCACACAATCACAGAATCCCCAGAGACCTTCAAGATCATGGAGTCCAACCCGTGCCCAACTCCTCAACTAAACCCTGGCACCCAGTGCCACATCCAGGCTTTTTTTAAACACATCCAGGGATGGTGACTCCACCAGCTCCCCAGGCAGAATTTTATCACCCTTTCCATGAAGAACTTCCTGATATCCAACCTGTATTTCCCTTGGTGCAGCTTGAGACTGTGTCCCCTTGTTCTGTCAGTGCTGGCTGGAGAAAGAGACCAGCCCCAGCTGAGCACAGCCACCCTTCAGGGAGCTGTAGAGAGTGATTAGATCACCCCCGAGTCTCCTTTTCTCCAGGCTGAACACCCCCAGCTCCCTCAGTGGTTCCTCACAGGGCTTGTGTTCCCAGCCCCTCGCCAGAACTCCTTAACCAAAAAATTCCTGCCTCAGTAGGGTCAGAGCATAACAGGCAAGAGTAAGATAGCCCAGCAGCAGGCAGTGATAGGATCCTCCAGTGATCCTTATAAATGGTATGCCCAAGTGGGGCAGTCATCCAGAGCAAGCTGGATGCTGCACCCCAACATCCACATTGCACATTGCACTGTGAAATTTTGGCTTCCACAGCCCCTTGCTAAGGTGATAAAGACTTTAGCTTCCCAAATAAATCTCCACCTGCATAACTTCAGAGTTAAGCATCACTGAAATTGCTGAATATTGATCAATACTGTTACCCAACTCCTGCAGCTGCTCTGCCGCCCCTCCCAAGTTCGCTGGCCCTGCACAGACTTTGTGGCAAAACTGCAGCAGATGAGGACAGCTGAGCCTCCCTGTTCCTGTGAAAGGTTTATTTTTCTGTGTGTGTTCAGCCACAGGCAGAGTAGCAGATGTACAAACTGTGCTCAGTTAACAAGGAAATAAATGACCAAAGGAAAGGGCAAACACAAAAAAACCCCAGAATTCACCAAGTAGAGAAACACGGTGGTGATTGACAGCTACTCAGAAAATGAAACACTGTAGCAAACCTCAGCCTAATAATATTAGTACTTTTTGTATGAAAATGTACTCCCACCTTCTTAAGGGTTTGTTCTTATTTTCTATGTTTTACTACGTATATTAGGAACATGGAAAACTATTTATTTAACAGACATTGAGATTAGTGAACAAGGAAACTTGCATGGAGATGCAGCATTTTACAGACATGAAAATTCTGTGCCAAAACCTCCACAAATGCTAAGGCAGAACAACTTCTCCATCTCCAAACCTAGTCCTGGAGCTTGTGGAGATTTAGCTAAGTAGGTTAACAGCTCACCTAGCTGCTTCTTCACTCCTCCTGCCCTCCCTCCCCACCCCAAAGCAGGATGGGAGAAGAGAATAGGAAAGGCAAAAGCCAGAAAAACTCGTGCATTCAGACAAAAAGAGTTACATGGCTTTAAAAAACCACCCCAAAACAATAACAACAAAACTAAACCAAAACCCCCAGCTGATGCCAGGGTAATGCCTGACCACCTCCCACTGTCAGACTGATACCAAGCCAGGCTATGAGCAATGGCTACTTTGGAAAATTGGTGATATCTGCTTTTGTTAGGAGTGACTTGTTTTGAAGGTGTGGCAGTAGAGGGTGTTTTTAAATGCTTCACTGATCTTTTTTTACTCCTATTGTGAAAAGAAAATTAATTTCTGAGAATTCTTTTTTCTCTCTTTTTTTTTTTAGAACAAGATGAATATCCTTGTCTTTGGTTTTTTTTAATTTTAATTATACAGAAAAAAAATTGTGGTTTTTTTACTAATTCACAAATCAGAGAAAATGCAAATGTTTTCTTCATTTACTTGTAACAGCAATTTTGGTTTTTTTGCTATTTATGCAAGACTTGGCATTAAAAACACAATAGTGCTGACTATTGAATTTGGAAAAAGAATCATGCTAGGGTTATTTCTTAAGAGTCGAAAACGATTTGAGCACTAAAAGTAAGGAACATTAATAGAATACAGACTGGTTAAACCATACCAAATATGTTTGGATTAATACACATACCTTCTTCTAGCTCCAAACTCAATTCAGACTCTAATAGTGGTCAATTGTCTAAACAGAGCAATTGCCAATATATATGCTTGCAGTATAATATGTACATAATATAATAATATATACATAATGCCAATTATGTATACATCAATAATTATAATAAATAATAGTTATTAATATTATAATATATAATGCTGGTTATGTATTTATTAATAATTATAATTATTAATAATTATTAATAATATACTATGTACATAATGCTAATTACTGACAATTAATTGTCCAATGACTCCCAGGTAGAGAAGACCTTCTATTTCCTTACAGTCCAAATAGTGCTCAGTGAGAATGTTTCCTCAAGGTTGTTTTGTTGGTATCCTGTAGGTTTTTGTTTTTTTTCACTCTGTCATTTAAAGTGCACAGCTAATGGGAACATTGAGATTATCCCATGTTAATATATTTTGGCAGTGTTGCTTTTCATGTCTTTATCTAAACAAAAAAACCAAGCAAGAGAGTAGATGTCTGGTTTCTTAATGTCCAAACAGGAACAAGACAGTGTTCTGCTGTGTCAGAGTTATGCCAAAAAAGTGAATGTTATTTCTAGGGCTGAGCAAAATCAAGACAGCTAGCTCGAATTTGAACATATGTCTTTTTTGAAGCAGGTTCTGAAATTTCATTTATTTTCTCTCCAATCTCATTTGAAGAAATGCAACTGAAGTATGGCTCTCTGGTAAAGGCATTTTGCAACACTTTAAAAGTATAAATTCCTGCTGGCATGTGATTGAGCAAAGCACATGCTAAAGACACGAAGCCATCCTTGTCTGCTGGAGTTTTAAATGCATGCTTACAGGCCAGAGTGCTTCCCAAAATCCATGTGGGCTCTGCTGCTCTGACAAATGGAGTACATAATCAAATAAATGATGGAAGAGGCATTTTTTTTTACTACCTCCTTTCCTTTTTGGCTGAGATGAGAAGCTGATATCTTCCTGCTCCCACCCCCCAGCAGCTGGAAGGCAGTAGAAATGTCAAGAGAGTGATGGCTGCTGACAAGACACATACCTGTTGTGTGCCATAATGACCCAACCCAGACTGCTGCAAGGCAAGAACTGTGAAAAGCAAAACAAAAAAAAGATACACAATTTTATTAGTATATCACTTATTTTTCATATTGTTGTGTTTGAGTAAATGGAGTAAATGGAGTTCATCCATACAAATTCTTCATGCTTTCTCTATCTCATTAACTCCATAGCCTGGGCAAATGAGAAATGCTTGTAAAATTGCTGTATTTTAAGTGCAGGCTGGAGACTGGAAATGCATGGAACAGAATGCTCAAGAAACTGTATTGTTCTTGTTCACTATCATTAGTGGCCATGTAGTTTGATTCTTATGAGTTAATGACACATAATAACAAAGGTTATTTTCAAAACTTACTACAGATCTTTTGCTCAGCTCATTTCTGTGGGAGATAACCAGATTTATTGAGATAATGCAGCAGATGTTATTCAGGGAATGACTATCAAATGGAACCAATATCTGTAAAATAATCTATTTTCTAAGTGCAAAATGCATTCTCTACAAGTTTTTCTTTACAGCAGAACTACTTTGTAAAACTCTACCTTTCTACTGTGCAAATCCTTGACACTGCAAATCATCAACTGAACTTCACTTGACTCCATCACCATTCCAAAAACTCTTTTTTTTCTGAATATGAGTCTTGTTCTTTTACACGTGCCACAGAAAATTCATTGAGGGTCTTCAATTAATTTCGGCTCTTTTTCTGTCCTATGCCATTAATTCAAATGCATTTCAGATCCAAACTCTATAGGAAGAGACTTTTTGTGTTAATACCTTGCCTAGACTGGAAGGGGCTCCTTTCTGACCACACAGAAGTAATACAGCACCCACTGGTGGGATTTTTTCTAACTCTGTGTGCCAACACAGAGTGGGGCTAAAACCCACCAGAAGATGCATGACTCCTTTATTTAAACACAAGCACACTAAAATTACACCTCACCTCCTCTACAGATCTGCAGAGGACAGTGCTTCTCACACTGCTTGTAAAGCCAGTGCTTGTGGCAGGGAGGTCTCCATTCTCTGTCCATCATATCAACTACTGGAAATACAGATTATACCACTTCCATAGGACAGGTCTTCTCAGTAACTGAAAACATTTTTCTTCAGGAAAACAGGTATTTGATGCACAGGAATCTCCACCACAGCACTTCAAAATGGCTCAAAAGGCATCTCCTCCTTCACCTTTTTCTCTACAAATATTTCTTGAAATTAAAACAGAGACTTTTGTGATTTTGTAGTTTAGTTGGATGGAAGAAAAACCTGAATATATCAGAGGATATTTTGAAAATAGCAAACCCATATTTTTGCCTGCATGGCTATTGGTCATTGAAACATGGCCAAGATATGCCAGAACTGAAAAAAATGGCAATAGGGTAGTGTATTGCAGCACATTGCTGTTGGCATTGTCCCATGGATTTGAAGACAACTCATTTTCTGTTGACATTTCAGTTTTAATATCAAAGTTGGGAACACTTTAAAGTCACCTGATTTTACCTTGCACTGTGTGATGGCAGTCATCATTTGGCTACTGTGCTAAGAGTGAACAGCTACAAACAAAGCCTGTCACAGGACAGCCATGGAATGCCTCCACTCTTCCTCAGACACAGTTATCCCTTCAGGCTGCTCCATGTATTTGCAGTGCAAAGAGAGAACCTTGCTGCACCCTGCCTGGCACAGAGGGCAGCAGCTGTGAAGATGCAACAGAATAGCCTCAATTCTTTCAAGAATAGGGGTCAGGCCCTGGAGAAGTTCATGCCTCCACATCTCAGGTGCTATTGTATCCCTCCTAGACCTATGTGTCTGCCCATGCCTACTGAGTTCAGCTTGCAGGTTTTACAATTAATACCTTCTGAAAGCAGTAGAGAAGTACCACCTCTTCAAAAAGGTTATTTTGTCTAGGAAAGCTGGTGCTTCAATGACAGCAAGAGCCTGAAAAAAAAACTCCAGCCTTTAAGTTTGTCCCCTGCTGCCAAAGGACAGGGCAAGTGAATAAGAAAAGGTGTTTTATTTCTTTGATTTTTGGGAAAAAAAATAAAAATAGTTCTACAGTACTGGTTCATTTTCTGAAGTAGGTGAAATGTTGGGAGATACTAAAAATAATCTTCTCTGCAAGTGAGGGAAAACTCAGTGGGCATAGTTTTATTCAATTGAATCATATCTCTGTTAATGCAAGGTGACCACCAAGCTGCTCTACCCACTCCTCCTTCCAGCTGGACAGTGGAGAGAAAATAAGATGGAAAACAACTCACAGGCTGAGATAGGGCAGTTTACTAAAACAAAAGTGAAAGGTTGGGCGCTCTCAAGCAAAAAGAAAGCCTGAAGATTTTATTCTCTGCTTCCCATCAGCTGGTAAGGTCTGGCCTCTTCCAGGGAAGCAGGACTGCAGCACATGGAGCTGTTGCTCTGGAAGGTAAATTTTGTAAATAACACATCCTCCTCTCCAATCCTCCACTTAGATTTTACCTCTGAGCTGATGTCACATGGTCTGGAATATCCCTTTGGTCAGTTTGGGGCAGCTGTGCCCACTCCCTGCCTCTCGATGGCAGGGAATGTTGAGAGACAGAGCGGACTGTGCCAACCCTGCCCAGCAGCAGCCAAAACCGGTGTGTTATGTGCACCTTTCCAGCCCCCAGGGCAAAGCACAGCGCTGGCATGAACCCCACTTCAGCCAGACCCACTGCACCATTGGGGTAGAAGCATCCCCTCTGTGACCAGATGTCTCTGATACCATTATAAAGCAAAATTCTAAATATGGCATATTTGTTTCCGTAATGAGCAAATACAGGGCTTGTTTAGATACACAGGGTCAATTTTTGGGTGCAAACAGTAGCTGGAAATGAAACTCATGAATATGTGAAACATTGTTTCCCAAGCAAAATATGAACGCTGGACACAGGCAATTAAGCACTCCCTGTGTTTTCTGGATAAATATGCAAATTTGACATTCAAATCAGACTTCTAAAAAAATTTCACCCAAGTTAAAACGCTAAGAACATAAGCAGTCTAAAGCTTAAGTCTTTTTTGCCCTAACTTTAATTACTTGCCATAATTTCAGTTAAGGGCAAGGCACTTTAGTAGGTTATCATTCTGCTCCTCCCAACTGTTTCAAAAGTCAAGTACAGTTTCCCCTGACACATCGCATAGTGGATGGAATTTTTAGATGGAGAATTTACAGCAGAGTAGCATGCAGGGAATTCATTATAGCTGGGAGAAGGAAGTCACTGCAAGAAGGTGACAGCATTGTTTGCATAACAGGTTTGCCCATTGCAAACGAAAAGTAACTACTGAACTGCCTTAATAAATTACATACGTTTTTCAGTAGTTAAAGAGAAGCACTTAACAGGTTCTGGAAGAAAGAGGACCAAAAGGCTGATATCAAGTAGAAAAAAAAAAGTTATGGGATAAGCTGTTAAAATGTGTTTACCAACACAGATATCCACCACTGTTAAATGCAGATTTACAGGACAAAGGACTCTAAAGACCTCTAATTCACGGCCACAAGGCTTTTGGGAAGGGAGAATTTAATGTGCCACTCCCCCCTCAGATGATTCAGCTGCAGACAGGGTCCCAATCTGGATTTAGCATTTTTGCTGATGTAAATTTCTGCCTCGTTCAAGTACAGTTTGTTCCATTGTTTGAGACTTCAGTACTCTGCCCTAAAATGAGATTTTATAATACAATATTTTAGGGCCATAGATTATTAACACCACTGAACAAAAGGCATCATAATCCCCTACAACCCTTTAACTCTGCTTCAGAGTGATTTTAAAGGCTCAGATCAAACGGTGGTGGAGATTAGGTCTTGGAGTTGACCACAGAGAAATTTTGTAATTCCAAAGAAACTTTTTAAACTTTTTGGTACTGGACATAACCATTTCGGAGCAGCCTGTTCTAGTGGAATGTGGCAAGGAGCTGGAATTAGATCATCTTTAAGGTCCCTTCCCAAATGAACTATTCCATAGTTCTGATTTTGTGAAGTGAATAATATTAGAATATTCTTATTAAATTTAAAGTGGAAAGGAACCACCAAAGAAGAGTTGATACTACCTGAGTAACCAAGTTGTCCTGCTCTATAGGTGAAACAAGGTGGCAGAGAGGGAAGGAGAGCACAGTGAAGTAAAGACCAGACTATGTCCACTGCACCTCTGGGTGCTGTGAAATAGAAACTCCACCTTCTTGTGAAGTGCCTGAGCCAAAGATTAATAAAGTCAATATCTTTTATTGGGAGGGTGAGGCTGGTCAGACTCAGAATCCTCCATGGTTTATTCAAGCTACCTTTGGTGTGAAGGAGCTGCAAAGCAAGTTCACGCTAGGACATCCCTAGAGAGAAGAAGAAACCTGGAGAAAAGAGCAGAAAGGCATTAGCACACCAGCAAATCTTATTATACATTTTGTGCGTCTCTCTCTCTCTCACTCATGCAATACAAAGGTCCGATGGACATTGCAGTACCGAACGCTGCCGTGACGGTGCTGCTGCCCATGTGCTGCTGATCCATCCCAGTCACACACCACGTCTGCCCTTTGTTTTCTCCGAGATTTTATCAGTCTTAGAAAATGGAGAGTGCCCTTACTGAACATCTTGAATCCCAAGTCTATTTGACAGTCATTGCAGGCTTGATGCGCAGCAGTCTTTGTTGAGAAACGCACAATATTTACATAAACAGGCTCACCTTTCAAACAGGCATTTGGTCGGGAGGAGCTGAAGGGGAGGAGATAAGGGGAGACAAGAGGGCAGAGGAGCCTTTGCTACCTGTTGCTCTAAGAGGAATCATATCCTGGGGCAAAGAGACCTTTTGTTTTTATACCTGCATAAAGGATCGTATATATGTCTACGTATTTAACAGCGACTATACTAGAAATGTACACTGAATTTTTTTCTTTACAAACCGTATCATCCTCCCTTCACTCCTTTTCTTACGTCCTCGCTAAAGGAAAAGAGCAATAAAGCCCCAAGCAGCGTAAATCATTGCTAAGATCTCCTCACTCCACAATTCTTTAGCATAAAAATGATTAAATATGCTGACAACAGGAACAAACCAATGTGATGCCAGAGGAATCTTGGGTTGCTGCGGTTTCCGACTTTTTCCCAGCAGATTCTGGAAACATAAAACTGTCAGACTGGCAAGCAGACATGAATGCTTCTCACTGGTGCTTACAGAGATAATAGAAAGAAGACAAAAAGCTTCTTAATATAAACCCAGAAATTTAAAAACCCTTCTCTTTTAAAGACCACATACAGCAGCACAGCAGACAGGTGATGGTGTAATGCTGGTGATCGCTCCATACTGCCTAGCACATGCATCAGACAATCCACATGGTTGCTGTGCTTATTGATGCTGCTGAGCGTGAGGTGCACACAGCCATGCCACACTGCAGGGATGCCACAGCTCCGTGTCGGTGTGTCCCTGACACGGACTGCGTTTCAGTTCACTCGCGCTAAGCTCTCAGTACAACTGCACCCGGGGAAAAGCATTTTTATTAGCCATGAGCGCGTGTCTGCTTGCAGCATGGGTGTAGGAGAGGGACCGGGAGCGGGGGGGACAGACACCAAGCTCCATAAATGCTGGCACTGCTTCCCTCTCCCCCGCACACCTTCAAATTCGGCACACATTCCGGAGCCGCTATGCGAGGAGAAGGGTGATTTTCCCACCGAGTCCGGTCATCGTTTCCCTGCCGAGAGCCTGGAAGCATCGAGAAGCGGGGGAAATGGAGGGGCGATGCTCCGCTTACCCGGGGCAGGAGGGGGACACGGGTGATGAGCAGGGACATTTCCGCACATCGCCTCTCCCCTGTGCCCCGCACACGCTCCTGGCCGCGGTGTCCCCGCGCAGCTCCCCCGAGCCGCTGCCCGCTCAAGGATCTCTGCAGCCCCTCCGTGCCGGGCTCGGGAGGATGCGGGGCGCCGGCGGGGAGCAGGGCTGCAGAAAACATGAAATAAACAGATGAGAAACAAAGGGCTGGCCGAGGGTGGGGGCCAGGTATGTCCTTACCCGGTCGGTATCGGCGCCGTGGCTCGCTGGATTGCGGGTGCAGCAGGAGGAGGAGGAGGAGGCGGAGGAGGAGGCGGAGGAGGCGAGGCTGGGGCGGGCAGCGCTGCCCCCGGAC
>VXBQ01009310.1:0-14279 GCA_013400175.1 Phainopepla nitens
TGAGGCCATCTCCTCTCATCCTGCCACTTGGTACCCAGGAGAAAAGACCTCACTATGAACACCTTTCAGGTAGCTGTAGACCTTTTGCAGAATGGAATTATCACCAAACAACTACAATGTTTTAAAATGATGGATACATTTCAATAAAATAATACCTAAACCCTGTTAAGTGTGAAATATATTGGACTTCAAAATTTCCTGAGAATTTGAAATCTCTCTATCAATGCACATCCATTTGATGTCACTTGTTTCTTCACGCTGCTTTGGGTTTCAGCAGACAAAAGGTTGGTAAAGTGTATAAACCAGTTTAAAAATGACAAAAGAAGCACTTGAAAGAGATTATTGATGCCATTACTATGGTCTAATGATTTCAAAATAAGCAAGAAGGAAGCATCTTTTGTCCTTCTGAATAAAAAGAGCTACTAGGAGAGAGGAGGAAGCAAATTAGGAAGCAACAGGTGGGAGTACGTAAATATAGGCAGTTACCAGTTAAAATTATGTCCTATTTTCTCAATTCCCATTCAGATCCTTAGAAAATATTGCTGTTGGTCTATTGAGATAAGAGAGCAAATGTACCTACTTCTTTTCCTTACTTCAGCCCTTCTGGCATATGTCCTAGGTAATCTGCGGTAATACCTTTTCCATAGTAGCCATGTTTTAAATTACCATAAAAAAGCACAGAGATTTTTAATTAACTCCCTGTGAGTTTAGCACGTATGACAAAATAAAAGTTAAGTTATTAAAGTAATGTGAACACTGCCTAGGCTGGAGAAGGCTTGCTCTTGGTAAAATCCTGATCTTACTTTGACAAAATAAAAGTTAAGTTATTAAAGTAATGTGAACACTGCCTAGGCTGGAGAAGGCTTGCTCTTGGTAAAATCCTGATCTTACTTCGACATACTGTGCTTCAACCAAAGCTAACAGCAGTTAACAAAATGTAACAGCAGTTAACAAAATGTAACAACAGTTAAAGGGAGAAGATGAGTGCAACATGCATATTGGAGGAATGTAGCGGTAATTTTTAACCAAATTTAGCCAGGAGCAGATTCAGGGCATCATCTTCCCCTGCTCACTGAAGAGCCAATGCCTTTTTTTTTTTTTTGTATGTCAAGACAACCCTTAAGCAATTCACTTACTTTTTGCAAGTTTACAAAAAAGTGTGACCTATTTCTGAGTTCTGCTAAATCCTACCTGTCATTCTCCTCTGTTACTTTGTATGTTCCCAAAGTTTTTACAGCGGTGAAACTTTTCATAGTTTCAAGATTCTGGGTCATGTAAAGATGAAAAACTGTTGAAAACCAACGACAAAACCTGACACATTTTTTGTGGCTTTTAGATTTCCTCCTCAGTAATCAAATGTTGATAGCAAATCAGCAATATACTTAAAAAACTTGTGTTAATGAAGGGAGTGTTATAGGCTGCACTGGAGGGTGAAAGGAGAATTAATAAATCAAATTTTTAAAAGAATAGTTGAAAATAAGTATAAAGAACAAATAAGAATGGGAGGGAGAAGCATATATATAGATGGAACACATGAAGGAGAGAACATAATTGAGACAAAAGGAGAAAAGAAGAAACAACAAAATCATAAAGCAGATATGAGTACCAGAAAGCTGTATTTTGCCTTTTACACTTTTAAAGTGCAGTTTAATGACAGACAAAATGCAACAAAGCCATATTGCAATTATTTTAAATATCATCAGAATAAAAGTCACAATTCCCTACCAAATCAATTCATCATTTCATGTTAAGAAACACAGATACTACTTTCTTATTGTGTTTAGATTTTAGTTCAACATTGTTAAAACATTTGATTGTGATTTGTCTTCTGTATTTAAAAAATTTTTCCTTGGGAAAGCTCTCACGGCAGGTGTCCACCTTCCAAGTCACTTCAATACTTATTTTAATGTGAATTGGTTCAATATTTATGTCGATTTTACAAGGTAAGGACAACAGTAAATTTGCCTTGCATTTAAGGTAAATATTGATGGAAACTGATTGGTAAAGGCGTGACCAGAAACACAGCTGTAAGAACTGTTGGTTCTAGTTGCTTGTTTGGCACTAAACATAAGCAATATGTAAGCAGATACACTGTTAGGATAGTCAGATCCACAAGAGTTGAATTTGGAGTGCTGTGCTCATGAGACGAGCCACTGATCTTACCGATCTCTTAACATCTGTCAGAAATTTTTGATTATAGGCATTCCATAATCCATAAGGCAGACTAAAAATTGGTAAATGCATAATTTCCTACAAACTGCCTGTCTTTAGTTGAGACTATATGAAATATCTAAGATCATCTTCTTTTCATCTCATATGCCTGGTGTGATTGCTTTTAAATTCTGCACATAATGTTTCTATGCGATAAACTTAAATCCTGGATTTTTAATTTTGTTTTCATCTTAACAGAGAATGATTTTGGCTAAAACTTTGTGAATTTTACAAGAAGAAGAGCAGAGCTTAAAGCACAGATTTCTGATTTGCTTTCACATACCAGTAAGCCAGAAACATCAAAAATTGTGTTCTTTTAATTTTTGAGAAAGACAGGGAGTCTGACTTCCACTGTAGAGAAATGCATTTTAAGTGGCCTGTTCTTATGGTTATTTATTATGTATCTGATTGAAGAGAAATATAAATATTTTCACAAGGTGAAATGCAGGAATATGATTTATTTAAAAAGCATTAAAACATTTGGAAAATAATAAAGTTGTAATACTTCTAAATTAGTGCCAAAAACAGATATGGAAAATTCTAAAAACCTGTATTTGCTGTTACCTTGTTTTGTCCCAGAAGAAATATATGTAGGTAGGAAAACACCATGTATTTGAAAATATAAAAGGCAAACTGCAACATTAGGACACTAAGATAACATTGTTTTCTATGGCATTAAAACTAAGTTCAAAACAGAACTCTCCATCAAACACAAGAAAATACATTTCTTGCACATGATGATTTGCTAATGCAGATCTTCTTACAAAGCTTTGCACTTGTCAATTCACATTTAGACCATAGTCCTCAAAATTTCATTCTTTTACAAAACTTCTGTAAATTTCAGCAGAAACACATTTGACACACGTTTAAGTAACATTGTAGAATAAGGCATTTATGCTTACCTTGTTTTGTAACATGCGTATGTAAAATCAAGGGGTGTTGTTTCCACTAAATTTTCAGTTTTCTGCCAACACAGTGTGTCACCAAATGGCAGACTGAACCTTTTTCCTTTTTGGAAGAGCAAATAGGAATGTGAATCACAGTTACAGGAAAAGTTATCTGTTGGATTCTGTGAATAGGATATCATCCTGACCTTTTGGGGTTTTTTTACGAAAAAGCTCAGGAACTGAAGTGTCTGATATGAATGACAGCCAAATGTGAAAACAAGAAGTATTTGTTTGCCCAAAAGAAACAAATGCTTTGATTCTGTGAGATGCATTTGCAGTCTTGTGGAACATGGTCCTTAAACATTAGGTTCACACTGAGATATTCAATAATCCTAAAAATCATGCTACATTTTAAAAGTCAATTTTTAAACAAGAGCTTAAGGTGAAA
The DNA here is from genome assembly GCA_013400175.1 of Phainopepla nitens. Classification (NCBI taxonomy): domain Eukaryota; kingdom Metazoa; phylum Chordata; class Aves; order Passeriformes; family Bombycillidae; genus Phainopepla; species Phainopepla nitens. Next base: position 3,547 of record VXBQ01009310.1, read on the forward strand.
GCACCACGATCATTACTGCTTTTTTAGACCTGTTTCTTTACAAAAAACCCATAGATTAACATTAAAATAGGACTCTGTATACTAAAGCAGAAGTTCATCTAGCAAAGTAGCCTCTTTCCAGCAGCTGTTGAGAAGACATTACGAGAATATATTTTAAAAAGTTAAGTAAACATACATCAAACCTTGATAGACTACTTCCCCTTCTTCAGGTGATTTGCAGCTCTGTGTCATCGTTGATATACTTCTTTTCACCAGCTTCTATTAAAGAATCTGTTGCTTTATGAACTATGTAAGTTTCTAACATCCATGATGTCCTGTGACAAGGAGCTCTGTAGTAACTACACCAGGCATACGAGTTACAAGAAGCGTATCTTGTAACAAGAAATATCTCTTTCAGATGTTCCACTTCTCTCATATGATACTCTGTAGTTCTTACCTTGAAAGACAGTTAGTCCTTATTCACCTTTTCCATGACGCTCCATCAAGTTCTCTCATGCTCATCTCTTTTGAGATAATAATAAATGTATTACAGAACATATTTCTTTGTCCCTTCCATGGAAACGGTTTCATATTTCAGCATCTTTCTTTTCCTTTTGCCAATTTATTTAAAGAAGACAGAAGGAGAATTGCAGTATTATCCAGAATATGGGTACCTTAGTTTAAAAAAGTGCTTTCTTTTGATTGTATTTTCTCCCTAAATCATATCTAAAATCTTTTTGCTTTGTTGGTAACCACTGAATATTGAGCTGATGTTTCCTTGGTAGTATTTCTGAACAGTAACTCTTTAGAGCCTGTCATTGTGTTTGTAAACTTTACTTTGGATTTCCCAACAACCTGTAAGTACCATATGCTATCACAATCACATCAGCAAGCTTTTAAGAAGGAGCTGCATTTCAGATTGTTCATGTTCTATTCTGAACAGCAAGTTCCTGTTCTGTGTCAATTGCAAAATAGGAGCCACGCAAAAATGATAACCTTTGCCATAAGCTAGCCCTTTGGAAAAAATAGGCCATCGGTTCCCTATTGTCTCCTCAAATACTGTCATTTAATTTTAGGTAAGCAATGAGGGGAAAAAAAAGACAGGAAAAATACCTAACAAAGTACATAACGTGCTGGAGAAGGCAAGACAATGTTCTCAGTGCAATCTTGCCATTCTTTGTACACATAAGGCTACTCAGTCAGGGAAGTTCTTTTCTGCTGACCCTTTAATTTTCCTTCAAGTTCTCTTGCTACCAATCTTATGCTTCTCTCTTGCTTTTTGGTTTCACTCCCTTAGCCTATTTTCTATTTTAATAAGCCAGGCAGATGGACGTGTTGGACTGACACCAACATTTTATGGTTAAGTCCTATGTGTGCAAAATTCCATGGAGCAAGCTGCATGGAAAAGAGAGCACAAGAAAAAAAGAATAAAAAAGACTACAGATAGAACCATACTTCATGTTTGTACAACAAACTCGGACAGGAAACATAACTTAGACAATGATTTCTCAGCTGAAACATCAAGCTGAGCACAGTGAGGGTATAATATATGTTCAAGCAATTTTCTCCATTCTGAATTAGACAGAGCATAGACTTAATAGAGATAAAAAACTTAACTGAAGTCAACTCCTGAAAAAAATGCCAGAGTTGTGGGAGGGCATCTACAAGAAAAATATCACAACCAAGCCTCTAGAGACTCAGAGGTAATGACTGCACAGAAAAGATCTTGCTGGCTTTATGTACGATAGAGGCTGTCTAAAAGACTTATTTGGAAAATATTTCCCATAAAGCCTGGTGTTTCCTACCATATAGTTACACTTTTTAAAAGCATGAGGAACCACCAATGCTGCTGAGTTATTCAGTGATTAGACCTTTTCATGGGTTCAGACTAAAATTCGTATGAGGCTGAAACAATGCAACAACTTTCATCAGCCCCTGCTGCAGGGGTGAGATTCACACAGGTTTTGAACTAAACCTCCACCTGTACGTGGACCAGAATCATGCTGGACAGACTGGTCAGAACAAAAAGCTGTATCAGACTGGGATAATTTGTGTCCTCCCCTTGAAGCACTCAGCAATTGGACCCTTAGACATTTACATTCTGGCTAACCAAAAAGACAAAGAGCAGGATACGGTCATTTGCCAAACTTATGGATGCCTTAAGTCAAATTTCTTGCTATGCAGAAAGGACTATTATACGGTTATAGATTGTTATTTTACTTAATTTGTTTTTAATTAACACTTTTTTTTTTTTTACATATATGTAAATTGTTGCACTGGGGAGAAGTGAGGATACTCGAGAGAAACAGACCTGCAGAGGGAGGGGCAGGAGGTGCTCCAGGTGCTGGAGCAGAGATTTCTGTGCAGCCCTTCATGCAGTCTATGGTGACACAGCTGCAGCCCTTGGAGAGCCACAGGAGAGCAGAGATCCACCTGTAGCTCATGAAGGACTCCCAGCCTGGAGCAGAGGGATGCCTGAAGGCTGCTGTGATCCCATGGAATGCCTGTGCTGGAACAGGCTTCTGCCAGTCAAGGAGGGGAGTGACAGAGTGGCTGGGTGGACACCTGACATCCAGCCAAGGTCAACCCACCAGAATTAGATATTAACAATCTTTGCGGTGTGTCATTTTAACAGAAAGACTTTAAAAGAGGCTTCTGCCTGTTTCTTTTGCATTTTTGATAGCAGCTAACCTTTGGTCAGCTTCATAAGTCTCTGACACGAAACCAGGGAAAGAAGACATTTTTTTTTGGAATCAGAGAAATGTGACAATAAATCATAAATTTTCTGAAAACCAGAGTCTACAGAAATCACAGTAATTTTAAAAACTTATTCCCCAGTGCAAAATATTGACTTAATGTACATATAATGAATTAAAATCAGACACAAATTTAAACAAATATCTTTGCATGCTGTTATTCTGGACCTCTTCTCATAGAATATTTTTGAATTTAAAGCAGTACTACCTGATCCATCTATCTTGTGTAGCAAATACTCAGGAATATGTTGCTATATACATATCTAAATGATTATTCAGTGGTAATGACTCCACTTTTTTAAATGCATAACTTTATTTGGTCTTCAGAGTTTAAACTTTGGTTTAGTATTCATATCTCATCCCCTCAGAAAGGATTTTATCTGATGTATTTATGATCCAATGTCTAAGTTTCTTGTAAGATTCTATGCAAATATATTCAAATAATCTTATTATCTGCCTTGGAATGCCTGCAGCTCGACAATGAAGTTTTGAAATATGCATATCAACTTAATAAGATAGATTGCTGACTGGTATAACAAAAGACATGAGATGCGAATGGCTCCCATATGTCTCATGGGTGCTAATCCTGGAACTGAGTAACCACATTTTAAAGGGAAATATAAGTAAACAATTTATTACTAATTGGAAAAAAAATGTCAGTGTGGCTAAAAACTCCTCACCACTATTGGTTAGCGCCACATTCCAATTAAAACCTGCAGTGGAACACATACTTGCTAACCGGAATTGCTTGCCAGTGGAATGGAATTTCTTCCTCCCTTTAAAGGACTTTAATTTTTTATCCTGGCATACATGCTGTCCTTTTCACTAGCCGTATTTTCAAACATTCCCTCAATAAGAAAGGCAGACAGCCCTACAACCTTTCTCTTCCTTCTTTTGTGAATAAAATCCTGACTTTTTCATATGCAGTTGACAACACCCAAAACTTTACAGGAGGCTTGTTCCTTTCTTTAGACTAGTCTTGAGCTAGAAATCAAGTTAGAGAAGTATTTAAGATCTGAATAGAACTGTCAGGTGAATGCATATTTCTTGGATATGAATATGGCTATGGAAGAAGACAGTACTGAAAAAGATGATTCCTAGACTTTCCACAGGAACTAGAAGAAGCAGAACTTTTAGCACAAAGTTCTCTGTGGCTCAAGGATCACCCAAACATTTAGATAACACTAGCAATGAAAAAGCTGCATCTTACTATGGACCCTGGGTAAATCTAAAGCAGAAGACCACTACATTTGATGTCTGGCTGACACAAGCATATTTAATATTTCTTTGTAATCTCCTCTGAAATACAAATGAGTTAAACTCAGAGACATTGTGGATAGAGGCAAAGCTGTGATCTCTATTATATACGCCAAGTACTGGTTACAGCCTCAGCCACCTGTCCTTGACAGCCTCAAGACCCAGCTTGTACAATCTCAAATTGTTCTTGCAAGGAGCAGCACCATAAATCAATATGGAAACTCAAGCTTATTTGGTGGTGTCAGCTCTCATGACATTTTCATTAGCTTGAAGTTTAATAACATCTGTCTTGCAGTCTTAAATACCCTCTTACTCTCTTTATAATGCTATGATTACATCAGAATATAAGCTTTCTTTTAAAAATGAAGTACTTTCTAGCTTCTGTTTTGAAGCCGGAGTTTGGAAATATAATTTTTTGTGTCCATTGACAGTTCAAAGTCCAGGAGGTAAATTAAAAGTACCAGTCTTGGGTTAGTTTCTGTTCTGGGAGAGAGATAAACTCAGGACTTTTTGTGGTGCAACATATGTTTTCAATATATTGGATTGGTATATTAAAGCATTTACTGGTCCTTCCTTGTTGAAAAGACTCATAAACATCCTCTGTAAAACAGATCTCATACAAAACTTTATAGAATGCATTCTATTTACAACTAAATCTAAAAACCAGCTCTGTAGGCCTCTTTTTCTTTGTTAAGTTTATCTGATTGATAATGATCTAGCTCACAATGCAGTAGGATCTTCCTATGACTCTGCCAGTATTGTCTCACAAACAGTACAGTCATTAAATTCTACTTAAAGGATAGCAGAGACCTAACACAGGATACAGACCTTTTATGTTTGAGTCAACTTCAACAAGCACTCCAGCAGATTAAAATAATGATGGATTTGTGTTTATAAAGTGAGTTGAAAACAAAGTACAGAGGACTTGCCTGATGCCATTGTGGGGATGTGTACTGAAGGCAAGTAATCTTCTCAGTCTGAGTCAATGCAAACTGGTGCCTGTTTCGTAACCATTACTGTCTGTTCTAATATTCCCAGCAGAAAGGTCAGGCCCAGGAAGATTAAACACACCTTTTTGGGATCTATCCATTCTGGTCCTTAAGCCATTAACACGACTGGTCGATAGCACTGATGGACTCTTACAAGGAAACATATAAAGTCAGAAACCTCTCCCCAAACACTAAAATCCAATTACATATTTGAAGTATAAGTATAAATTTGACTAAAGGGGTTAACATAATTTGCCAGTTTTTGTGCTGGCGTAATTTCCTGCATTCCTAGAGCACTCAAACCCAGCCTTTCCACTGAACTGCAGACAGCATTAGATAATCTACTGGTAACAAAGATTTATTAGGCTAGGATGTTAAACGTAATAATATCTGGTAATTCAGGTATATGTCAGCAGAGGGCATAAAGAAGATCAGAAAGCATTCAAATGTAAACTAACCTGAAAATATCTATAAATAATCCATAGTTTTATAATAGTTTTGTTTCACTATCAGCAGTTGCCTTTTGTTACTGCTTCAAATTGCTGCTTCTAGACATAAGAAAATGAATTATACAAACATTGAGTGTACATGTTGTTTAACAGGTATAAAGAAATATTCTTTAAATACAAGTCTATGCTTATATTCTTACAGCTCTTACCTTTCCAAAACCTTTGTTATATGAATTTCCACAGGAAAGCACATGGGAAAACAGCAAGACAAAGGCTTTTCTGTGGGCTCACCCTTCTCAAGAAAGCCCAGTATAATTTATTATTGAAGTTTTGAATGTCACACTACTTTCAAATGTGTTATGGTAAATACATTTGAAAACCAAGAGTCAACATATATAAATAAAGTTATGCCTGATGAAGTGGGTCTAATCTTGTCTGTGCAGCTGAAAGCATGATTGCATGTCTAATTCTAAGGATACACACAACTCAATTTGCTGATCCTACTTTGAGAAGAAACTTAGGAAAATATAAAAGACCAAATTGAATTCTCAATGTTTTTATCAAACAGCTATAGCTCTACCTTGGCTGTAACTGGACTAGAAACTTCTAAAGTCACGGCCACTGCTTTCAGTAAGCTGTGCTTTTATTTCTGGAAAAGATAATTTTTTCAGTGTAGCTGGTAAATATAAGACAACAGAACATAGAAAATTCCAGTGTGGTCAGGCTGAATGATCATTTTTATCAATGATTTTGACTGGTCCTAATCAGCTATTTCTGAAACTGTTTCTGTGCAGTACTGTACAACACTTACGAAGAGCTGAGGCAGCTCTGCATGTTGTGATAAGGAGGTCACCTCCTTATCCTCCCCACTGAGGCCAACAAAAATGTAAGCAATAGCTTTGGAGAGAGTTCATCACAAAGGTTTAGACATTGCATTAGGGTTTAATCCAGTGCTCTCCAAAGTATATGTGTGGCAGGGAAATGTACAGCCCAGGATGTCTGCCAGACAATCCACTGGAGTGAAGAAATAGGGGTCCTAGCATTAACAAATAAAATAAAAATTTTCAGAATACTGTACGTTTCTTTCATCTTTATCTACATTGTTTTAATTCCTATTTTGGTAAATGTTTTATAATGTACATAATACATTAATAGAATAGTACATGTATACAATTTATAAACAAATATATATACCTGTATTATGCATGCATGCTCAAAAAGGTCTTACTGATGGAGGTGTATGATCAAAAGATTTGGAGGTCACCAGTCTAGCCCTAGTACAGTAATAGTATCAGTGAGTAAAAGCAGAGGATATGCCATTGTTAGACATAACTTCTTTTATCACAATGAACGGATTTTCCAAGGACATACAATAAAACAAAGGAATTGGAAAAATAGAAGTTATGGGGTGTTCCCCCTCCCCCTTTCCACTTCCTTCCATTTTCAGATTTTCCTTCTTCTTCTCTATTTTTCGTATTATCTGGCACTTCTCCATCTACTAATTGCTCCACTCCCATTTGGGTTAGTTGCATTTTTGTTTCAAAAAAAAGTTTTTATTTTGAAAAGACAAAAGCTTTAAGTTCCTTCTGTATTTTTCTTTTTCATTTTTCCTTTTNAACCACAAACTCCTTTCATCTGACCTGCAGATCCACCTTTGAGCCTTCACCAGGCTGAGCACTTACCTTAACGTTTTTTCTTTCTCCCCAGTGGAACGCCCTATTTTCCACATCCTCCCTTTCCTGTTATTTTCTTTTCCCACAACAAGAGGGAAGAGAAATACTTAGGATCAGACACATGCTTTTGTAGTGTTCTGTTTCCTCTGGCTTCCCGGCTACTTGGCAACCAACCTCCCTTATGAGGGCAGGAATAGCCAAATATTTGCTGCAGCGGGCCCTTTCTCCTCTGTGCTCCTCCGTGCCACTGAAATGCAGAATGTGGCACGCAGTCCATGGAGCCTCACACACTCCTGGTTGCGGGCTGGAAGATTTCTGAGATGGGCTTGGCAAGCACTGAGACTAGGACAGGGGCAGCTAGACAAGAATGCAAGGGACAACAAAGAGCCTGCAGGAAGAAATGGGTGTGTGAAGCTAAGGAACAATCTAAACTCAAGGGAAGTCTGGCCACATCAGTGGTTGCTGCAGTTTGAGAATTGTTACAGCAGAAGACGTCACAACAAGCAACCTGGCAACCCGTGACTTAAGGATCAAGAGCCTTTGAAGTCTGACATTATCAATTTAGTTGCTTCTTCACTGCTGCACGTCTCAAAAAATCATTAACCTAGTTGTTTCAAGACATACAACGGCATAAGAAATTATCAGTCACAGTGAAGCATAATCCAAAAAAAGTAATGTAGATACCGACGATACTTAATGGGTTTTTCCTCCTAGAAATTTACTAGACTTAAAGAAAGGATCAGTACAGGAATTAACAATGTATATGCACTTTTCTTTTGGTCAAAATGCCACATCAAAGTATTATACTACATATCAGAAAATTTTACTAACAAGTTAAAGATGACCACTTAAATTAGTTCTTAAAGTATTTGCTAGTACCTAGTTTCACTGCTTTAACTATGCCAAAAAAAATATTTAAGTGCTTTGGAGACATGATTTCTTCTAAAGACATACTTTTTCAAATACTCTATCACAGAAACAGTATCAGCACCTACGTCCCATAAATACCATATCCTATTCTACACTAATGGTCACAAAAGGCAATAAAAGTATCTATAGAAATAAAATACTGCTCCATACAATACAGCAATGGCTAGATTATATATTTATACACTATATTTTTCTATAGATAATACATATTGTGTGTCTTCCAATCAGATTATTTGAAAACATGAGCACATATTTTCAGTAATGCAGTTTCTCAGTGCACCCTAAGCGTGCTTACATTTCTAACAAGACATATCACAGGACAACTAAAATGAGAAGGAGGACTCCCTTTACCAAGAAAAATTGTGAAATCTACTAGAGAATAGTTGGGCAAGATGGCAGCAGAACTGTTCACCAAACCTTGCAAACACAAAACAGAGGACATTCATTTAGGAGTGAAAATTTGAGGAGATGGATTTAAAAACAGAGAAAAGGAAGTACTCCTTTTAGAGTGATTAAACTGTTGGATTCATAGTCATGGAACAACAGTATCAAGAAGTTTAAAAAGGCAATAAATACAATCATACACTAAAGATTTTACAGGCTTGGATGTAGTCTTTAACACTTCTAGTTCTCTAACTTAAGATGCTAGTGGAGCACGAGAAGATCTGACAGCAGAGAGTACACAGCGTAAAAGCTCTTTCTAAATCACACCTCTGACTGGCAATGCTGCAGACAGAGCACTGGGACAGATGGAAAACTTACTTGACATATGACAGCATTTTCTAAGAGAATTTGCTACAGGAAAAGCATCTTCTGTGCATTAGTTGCTAACCTGTTTGCAGGTTCTAAGCCACACAAAAATGTGATATAATTGAAGAAAAGCATAAGTAATCATGCATTTATATTGGGTCACATTGTTATTGCAGAAAAATTGACATATAAGAAATTCATAAGTTTACCTAAAATTACCTAAATAAAAACTTTATTGCACACCCTATCCCTGCTCCACATGCAGTCTACACAGTACAGAAAGCTGCAACAATGTAAAACTTAGATGTGGAAAAAACAAATATCTCCCTATTTCCCATAAGCTCAATGCAGCTTAAGGGATCAGCTCCCACCATCATAACCGAATTGGTTCTTTAATTAGACATTTATAACAGGAAAAAACTCCTATGAACCATAAAAGGGAAGCATAGAAAAACCCTGCAGCCAGCTGAATGATTAACTAATAAAAAGAATCAAATTTTTGGCTATCATAAATGATCATGATTGTCTACAATGAAACTACAGAATTAATTATTCAATAGCTGTATGTGTATCAGAGTCATGACAAATGGAATTGTGTTTATTTCAGAACATTAATTCTTAAACAAACACACCTTAGTGATCCCTGGTTACTTCTAAAACCCAATTTTTTTACTGAAGTCATACAGTACTAATTAGAATTCAGAACAAGTGACAGAATAAATAAATAAAAGGACAAAAAATTACCATTAAACACACACATTCTCATGGGCATATCCTCCCATGCCACAGAGACAATTTGACTCACAGCAGCTGTTGAACACTGACAAAGCAATAATCAGAAGTGAGTAATAATGCTTTGTTCACATGCGAACGCTACTGTTCATATATGATTGTTCTTTAAAACTGCTACTCCCCATAGAAGCCATCAAATTGTTAAAGCTGCAAAAGACCTTTAAGGTCAACACGTCCAATCGCTAACACAGCACTGCTAGGTCTCCCACTAACCCATGTCCCCAAGCGCTGTGTCTACTTGTCTGTTACATACCCCCAAGAAGGTGACTTGACCACTTCCCTGAGCAGCCTCTTCAACCCCGACAGTCTCTTTGGTAACAATATTTTTGCTAATATCCAATCCATACCCACCCTGGTGCAACATGAGGCCATTTTCTCTTTTCTTATCACTTGCTACTTGGAAGGAGAGACTGAGCCATGTCAAAAAACCTGTTGATGCAAACTTCTGTGAAAAGCAAGCTTAAATGTCACAGATCAGACACACATAGGAAAACACAATGTGATTTTGTAATGCACGAACAATGCATTTCCTTACGCTAGAAAATGAAAATATGGCAGGTCAATAATGCATTGTACCAGCAGTGTGAAATGACCATGGATTAAATATACCTTACTTGCATTATTCTGGAGTTGCCTCCAGGACTCCATATTCAGATTTGCCAGTCCTGTGCTTTTATCATGCCTTGTAATATATGTCTCTGAAGAGCTCTAGTTACTGACAAGGGAATCTCAACTTTTCCTTGAAAGAGAACCCTCAAGACTTTGTGACTACAAACACATAACATACAGCCTACATACCATCCTAACTTCTAGATTATTCAAATTGCTGTTGGTAACCCAAAATGTTGCTGTATTGTGTATATCTAATTGCGCTCAAAATTGTTCCTGTCTCTTTCTGACCCTGCAGCTGGGAAGTCGGGAAGGGGACTGCTACAGGGTGTTTTTAAAGTCAGCTCTCACAAGCACCTCATCCCTGAAATAAACAAGCAAGGAGACCAGCTCCTTTTAACGCCTTTATTAAAAAAATCAGCTCTGGGTACAGGGCCCCGATAGATTGCACAAACCGCCACTGCTCCTCATGGGCCAACTGGAGGAGGAGGGGTACAATGCAGCTTTGCTGGGCAGCACAGCTGGACCTTTCCTCACGGAGTATCCCTC
>VXBQ01009310.1:17853-37693 GCA_013400175.1 Phainopepla nitens
AAAGAAGTTGCTTTCTAATTTCAGATTACATTTTCTGGTTTTTACTGTGTCATCATTGACTCTTGCCCTCTCAGAGGGCAGTACAGGGGAATGTCCAACTCCCTCCCTTAGATATTCACACATAACAATTAATATCCTGCCAAACCTTTTCTTCGCCAGGGTGAACAGCCCCAGCTCTCCCATTATCTCCTCCCATGCTGGATGCACCAGTCCTTCAGTCATAGCTGTGGCACCGCACTGGACTTCCTCCAGTAGATGCATATCTTCCTCATGTAAAAGCCCAGAGCTAGGTCTAGCATTTACACACATCTGCACTCACAGAGCAGAGAAGAGGGGTAGGATCACTTCCCATGACCTGCTGGCAAATCTCTGCCTATCGGGCCCGGAATGCTCTTGCTCTCCTTTGGTGTAAGGGTGCATTGCTGGCTTATGTGCAGCCTGTCCCAGCAGGGTCCTCAACTCCTTTTCTGCAAAGTTTTCAACAAATCCCCCTTTAACAATGCCTACAGTGTAGTCAGAAAAATTAGTATCTGTAGGACCTGGAATATTCCATATGAGTGGTAACCTGTTGTCCAGTGTCACCCAAGTAAAGGAGCCCAAAAAATAAACATGCAATATTTTTCCCCAATATAAAAAGTCTTGAAAAGGAAAGTAACTTTAAAATCAATCCATAATAGGAGGTAACCGAACACACACTAGAATTCTTTGCTGCCAGAAGGGGACAGTAAAGAGAGGGGAGTTTTATGGAGCTGTGAATGTAAAAGCGAAACATGTCCCAAACAGACCTCACCGTTAGAATGTAATCATGTATTTGACATATAAGAAGTTGTTTTGAAAGCTGATGTGCCAAGGTTTCCAGAATTGAAAAACAGAGTTTACTGTCAAATACATCTCTTACAGAAAAAAAAAAACAAACCAGGAATGACACCACGAGGCTTACAAACTGTTCTTTTCTTTCTTCCTAAAATACAGGCATTGTCTTTTCAATGAATGCTGAATCAACTTTATTTATCAGATGACAATTGCATCTGTAACATTTCACAATAGCCCATTGTCAATTTCACCAAAATGATGGTATAAGGATATGACAATCAGGATGCCAAAAGCTTTCCTCATCGTTGCAGCAGCTCAGAGTTGCTTTCTGTCACTAACAAGTTTGCTGCCATAACACGATCGGCACTACAGGCTAGGCTATGCCTAAAAGCCACTTAAAATTCCTTCACGTATACAACTCATCTGAAAAAATACAGGTATGAAACATAGATCAGGACAAATTGGCAATAATTAACCATGCATAAATGGTGCGAAAGCGACCAGAATCTCTACTCACCAGTGCAATCCAGCACAGCTGCACATATTGAAGACAAAACACTGTTAGTCAGATCTTTTGTTCTGCTTCAACAAGACACAGAAACAAAAGCAGCAAAACTGCTGTGACACCTTTTCTGTCTTTTTCAATTACAGGGTGCCACAATATCCCCTGGCACAATCAGGTACTTCTTGCGAGGACAGCTGATCATTTGCCTGCAATGGGCAGGCAACCAAACTACAGCCAATACATATCACTTAACACTGCACTTCTACACTCCTTATTTGTGAATTCCTAAAGATGAATCTCAAAACAGGCTTCATTCATCACAAAGAAAACACTTAAACGTTCAGTGGTAATGACTTCCAGTGGAGATAATGGCTAGAAGGGAGTAAGAAAAGAAACTCAAACTATGTATTAAATACAATGTAATAAAGCTGAGTTATACATCAAAATTCTTGAACTAGGATGAAAATCCTTAAGTCTAAATCTTGTTGTTTCTGAATATACTCTGATTTTCAGAATTCATTGAAGTATCCTTGATCTAAAGATCAAACAGGGACTTGCTTGAGGACAAATTTCTTTCTACTCAATTAACTCACCAAATTGCACAAGATAAGAATTCCTTTTAATTTCAAAGAATGAAGTAGTAGAATTCACTACAGAAAAAAAGGTTTACAAGGAGCTTTGCAGCAGAGAGCCTGTGTGCTGAACAGCAAATTGCAGTAAGGTGAAGCATGGTGGTGGGAGGGTGATCAGACCAGCAGCTGCTGATAAAGAAATGTAAATGCAGGCAATTCAGAATAGTGCATTATTGCTTTAGATGTCAGATTTCTTTGAATAAAAGGGGAGTTGCTAAGTATTTTGATACTGCAAGCAACTGCTGCTATTTCTTCAAATAAAAAGAAAAGGAAGAACTGCAAATTTGTGGAATATTGTTTACTATTAATCAACACATCTAAACCAATGTTTTCACAATACTCAAAGCTACATTTAAGTATACAGTAGCCTCAATTACAAAAACCAAGCAGAACAATTAAACTACGTAAGGCCTTAAAAGCACAGTGTGTTGTTGGAATATTATTTTGTTTACAATTAGGCTACATGTAATTAAGTTTATTTTTCATAGTTTCATTCACGCAAAATGCATTCAAGGGAAAGACAACTTAAGTTTATTTCATGATGAGTTAATAGAAAAATGTCACTATTCTCTTCTTCCCACTCCTCCCACCCCACCAAGGCCCGATTAGTAAAATTTCCATACAATGCTCAAAAAACAATAAGCTTTTACACAAAACATACATAATTAAGCCCAATTAGTTAACTGCTAAGTTGCAAACTCTTTATTACAATGTAGCATAACCTTCAAGGTTCTTCTTAATGACACATTATGGCTCTAGAAAATCAGTGTTTAGAACTACATGGTTCAAGAAGTCTTCTAGGTTTTAAAAGTCTTACTGGTTTCAAAGAGGTATTTTGTGGCCTCAGTAGCAATCATGTGAACGATACTTGCATTACAGCTATGATAACCTGTGGCATTATTTTGGCAAGATTAGGACTCCTGAGAACACGAGTGGGTACATTTTATTATCCTGAAAGCTAAGGGACAAAATTGAATACAAAATTACTAAAGGAAAACTAAGCACAAAAGAAATGAAAAATATGGGAAAAGATATCTATATTGCCCCCCTCTCCCTATAACAGGGCATGAGTTATTTCCAGTGACTGTTTTTCCTTATTACATACATTAGTATTTGCTCAAATTTCATGGCTATTACATTTTTACAGAACAGCTGCTTAGAAGTCTGTTTTTTAATTACACCTGTGCAACAGAGTAAGTCACAGTACACTTTGAGATGTTTAAAAAATATTTACAAACTTGTTTTTGATATGCTAAAGCACTTGGCAACACTTTTACAGCATTTGGTTTTATATAATTGAATTTTCTTACAGTACTCCTTGTGGTTTTTTTTCTTTACATCTAAGAAGAAAAAACCTCACATAAAGAAATATGAACTGCCAAGTCTGACTGCATGATCATGTAATTCCAGTTCATAATGCTGGCATTAAAACCTTCATTAATTATGTTGACAAATCATTACCTGTACATTTAATGAAGGCAACCAAGATGATTTGAAAACACAACATTCAGGTTTTAAGTTACATATTTATCAAGGTGTGCAGTTCTGCGGTGAAATGAAAAAAAACAAACACACAGCGAAAGTTACAAGTTCACCAGTTCGTGAGACACAAACTGTTTTAATCTTTCCAGGTACTGTCCATATAGCTCCACATCGTTATGGCCTGCTCCTTCTACCCACAGTGGTTCTACAGGTCTCTGGCAACGCTCATATAATGCCAGGCCATGTGAAAAGTCAATTACTTCATCTTCAGTTCCATGGATTATTAAGACAGGAGAAGTTATTTTAGAAATTTTGTCAATGCTGTAAGAAAAAGATGATATCTATGAAAACAATAGCATAGTTCTGAAATACATGACAGAAATTTTCTTTAGTAAAGATCTACTCAGTTTTTCAGTCTTACAGAAACATATTGCAAACGACTTTGTTCACAGTTATCAAACTAACGAATCACTGGATAGAACTACTTGTTAGAACTAGAGATTTACGTGTTATGCACAGGAAAATGAATTACTTCTTTACAGATATCCACTAAAATGATTAGAGATGCAAAAAGTGCCTATAAGGTTTACAAAGTTTTGTAAACTTCTTCAAATCAAATGTTCTTCTTTGATGTTATCCACTGATTTTCCCCAATTGTTTTATTAAATCTTTGGAAAAAACTTCAGAGAATTTGCCAGACTACTTGTTTCTCTAGTTGAAAACTTCAGTAATAGAGTTACTGTTTATTTACATGTTAAATAAAAAAAAAAAATCCTACAACTTACTTGGGGAATGCATCAAAGCAGTACGTCTTCTTCGTATCAGGAAAAGCTACTCGCATTCCTGAGGTCAGTGGAGAATGAAGAATTACAGCAGCACTTTCATACCTAGCAGCAAGATCCACAGATGGTACCGTTCCTATACTTTGGCCATATATAATCACATTTTCAGGGCGAATTCCATACCTAGAAAATTAGAAATGTTTAAAAAGTGGCATATAAAGTGAAACAGACCAAACCCACACAGCAAGGCAAAAAAAGCATTTCTGAAGATGCAAACCTTCGGAAGGGTATCAATTACGAAACAGGAGCTGGTAGAAGAACAAGCAAGTCTGTTCTATGACATTCCTGACCAAAACACACAATTATTTATTTAGTCTCTATTTGCAGTATTTTTTTTCCTTATGCCTGAATGATATTGAAATAATGATTTAATTTTTTAAATATGGATTTGTGAATGCAGTGTGGCTTGTATACTAGTTAAAAGTCTTTACTATTAACTCCTGTGGATCTACAACAGAAAACTGACTAAAGCCTTCATAGCTCTTTGGTTGTCATCACATGAAGCATAATCAAGCCTGCAAAAATTTGGTCAGGCTTGATTTACTCTTCTGATACCTGGTAAAACCTGCAAGCTGGTAACATGGTTTATAAATTTAGTGAGACTTAAAGCATGCCCATACTGACAGTGATCAGTATACTAATATTGAGCATTCCATGTAATAGCCAAGAACCTTGTTCTTATCAACCTAATCCACAAGCAAGACAGCCCAACAGGGAATACAGCATTGAAGCCCAAGCCTTCCTCCTAGTAAGATGCAATTAACTGGGGCAAACAAAAGAAACATTTAGTTAACACTTATATAAGACAATTTAATATATTTTTCGGCATTAGTGTGAATACAAAAAGTTACACAGGAAAAGCCTCTAAAGAGAATGGTAATGTGGCCAAGAACAATGCCTGCAACAGGAGTGAGCTGCTGATCCACTGCCTGTATTAACCAGGTCCTCTTAGCACAGAGTGCAGCAGTTTATCTAAACTTGGGAAAGCAAATACCTTGAATAGGAAGAGATACTACATTGCATTAATACTAAACTCAAGAAAACTCCATTTTAAAAAAACCCCAAACCAACAACAACCACCCTCCCCAAAACCCCACAAAACACACCAAACAAACCAACTCCTCCCCATCACCTCCAAAAAAGCCCAAAGCCCCAAAATTAAACCAAAAATCGCAAACTCAAATCATTGTTGTCTTGCATTATTAAACACTTGTTCAACTTTTTAAGTTAGAGCAGCCTAGCCTAACATCACTGTAGAACAGCCTGAGGCAAGTTTGATGTTTGCCACTTTACCTCTAAAAGGAATGAAAATCAAGTGTAGGAAACTGCACCTGTTACCTTGTCTACAATAAAGGTATGCATATTTTCTGTCAACACTATATGACAACATCCATATCCACAAAGAAGTTATCAAATTAGCATATCTTGCATACCTCCAGAAAAGTCAAGGGAGCAGAAGTAACAAAGAAATTCTCCAGTATCTTATAAACACGGGTAAATAACTGTATAGGTAACCAAACACTAAAATCAGTGAAGTCTAAGCGACTAAAAAATCAGAAACATTAGGATAAAAGGTGCTTCATGTGTACCAAGACATTCAAATTACCAACCAGCAAAACAGCTCCCCCCAAATCCACAAGTACTTCTTAATAAGGCAGAAAAAAAAATGTCCTCTAAGTTGCACCAATATACAATAAACAGTAAATTAAAAAAATGTATCTAGGAAGATTTTAAGATTGTAGTATTACTTACATGTTATGTATCAGTAGCAGAAGTCATTAGACACACCTATAACTTGCTAAATTTGGTTTAAAACTCACTGTTCACATCTAACATTGTCTATTTAATATTCATCTATTTAATATTCATTTAAATTGGGTTCTGATAGAACTTTTTGCTTTTACATTTCAGTAAAAGCACAGAGGCAGACTCTGCCTGACACAGGAATCTTGCTGCATCATGACTACTTAATCACTATCAGTGTTTTCCTAGAAAGAGTTTCTAGTCATAATCAGATCATGATCAAATTAAGGCTTCTAAAAGTCTTCATCATGGCTACTAGCAGGCCCTTCACCTCATGACAGTTCTCAAAGAATAAGCAATTTCAAGCATTAACAAGATTTTCTGAAAATTCCAACACACATAAATACAGCAAATTAAAACTTTGAAACGAAAACCAAATTTAACGTTGTCACTATTTCTGCATCTTTTCTGAAACACCTGAAAACATCTTACCACCTATCCTTTTACAATTCATCTCCCAATTCACATCACACCTGTCCATTCTGGTAGTACAGCCTTCCCTCCTTCCCCCATAATCTGAACAAAACTTGCATTAATACCTGACGTTGCATCATTAGTATGGCACGCAGTTTGCACAGCACATTACGATAGAACAGTTTTCAATTAATAAACCTTCACAATTACCACACTTGTGTTTCCTTGGATGTTGAGTTATACAGGATACAGGTCATTACACAGGAATTTAAAGCACAACTTAAAAAGTGTATTTTGGAACATATATTCTCCTCTTTCTCATTATTCTTTCCCCTATTTTTTGATGAGATTCCTTCACCCTGAAGATAAATGACGGCTACAAAAAAATAAGCCAAGAAAAGCATTTATGATACCTGGATTAAAGCAATCCTTACTCCATCACAGTCAAATATAGATGGCCTCACAGTGACCACCAGAAACTACATGCTTTGTAATCTGTAAATTAACCAGAAGTAACCAGAAGTGGGGGTTCAAAGCAGACTTCTGAATATTCTGGCTTGAAAAGGATGAAAACCTAAATAATCAACTCCTACCTCCCAAATAACAAACTCCAAACAGCTTGGAAAACAGAGATTACATCCACTCAATCCAGTTTTCCCTTTTCTCTTGAAAAGGTTTAGTGGGCTGACCCTGGCTGGGTGCCAGACACTCACCAAAGCAGCTCTCTTACTCCACTCCACAGCTGGACAGGGGAGAGAAAATTTAACAAAGTGCTCGAGCTCGTGGGCTGAGATGAGGACTGGGAAAGATCCCTCATCAAATACCATCATGGGCAAAACAGGCTAGAAGTAGAGATATTAACTGAATTTATTACTAACAAAATCAGGGCAGGATAATGAGAAGTAAAACAGACCTTAAAAACACTTTCCCCCCAGCCCCTCTCCTTCCCAGCTCTACCTCCTGCCCCAGAGGTGCAGGGAGACAGGGGATGGGGGTTATGGTCAGTTCATCACATGTTGTTTCTCCTCCGGCTCAGGGCGAGGAGTCCTCCCCCTGCTCACCGTGGCATCCCTCCCATGGCAGACAGTTCTCCACAAGCTTCTCAGATGTGAGTCTGTCCTACAGGCAANCAGGTGGATCCTTGCCTCCCTGTGGACCTCCATGGCTGCAGGGGAACATGAGCTCCAACACTTGGAGCACCTCCTGCCCATCCTGCACTGACTTTGGTGTGTGCAGAGTTGTTCTTCTCACATGTTCTCACTCCACTCTTCTCTGACTGAAATTACAACTGCGCAGTGACTTTTTTTCCCCTCTTGTTATCCCAGAGGCACTGCCATAATTTCTAACCGGCTCAGCCTTGGCCAGCAGCACATCCATCTTTAGAGCGAACAGAGATTGGCTCTGCCAGACACGGAGGAAGTCTCTGGCAGCTTCTCACAGAAGGCACCCCTGTAGCCCCCTGCTACCAAAGTTTGGGCATGCAAGCCCAATACAATAGGCTTCTGAAATGTTTGGAAAAAAGAAAGAGCCCAATTATCCCTCTGTTGCTATCTCTCAAAAGCATCACTTTACAATCTAAAACTGAAAAATTATTGAAAAGGTAGCTGGTTTTAAGTTCCCGACTTAAAAAATTTGTTTACTCCTCTTGATGGACTCATAGCCTGCTAAACTACAAGAAATTTTGTGTCAAATTATCAGATGACGACATACATGGTCTCCCAAAGGAGAAATGTCAGATCAAGAGAAGAAGTCGCAGGAACATTGTTCTCTTAATCAGTGCCTTATAGGTACAGGCCATTCTGAGGAAGGAGAATGTGACATTTACAGAGCCACAAGCTTCAGGTAGTTCCTCTGGTGACAAGAGGTCAAAGACATGCTGTAAAGGCTGTTGCTATCTTTGAAAGCTCATTATGGTGATAATAGGACTAATGTAAACACTACTGTCCGCTCAAGTAATCTTAGATAACTGTGTCAGCACAGACCTTCAGTGTGGGGGTGAAGATAATGGAGGGTGTTTTTAGATTTGTTTGTTGGGGTTTTTGTTTGTTTGTTTGTTTTTTTAAAGCCATAATCACCAAAAAGGACCTTGGAAGGAAACCTTTTTAAAAGCAGCTATGCACAGATGTACCTACTCAGAGAAGGCACTATTCCTCACGGACAAATTATTCTGGGCAGAATCTAGTACAAAACTTAATAGATATTTTCTGCAGTTCAAAGGCTCACTGCAACATCTTTCTCCCTCCCAGAGCAACTGAGATTTCAATTCCTTTCAATACCAAATTCATCCTTTATGTTCACACACTTAAAGGTTACCTGTCTGGAAAGCAGGTGGAATCTAAAGAGCAGTTTTGACACAGAGCCTGTGTTCACATAAGCCTCCTGACATCCTCACAGAGTGTCTGAGTGCTCACGAATTTCTGCTTCATCACCATGCTAAAGGCACAGGTTGATGTCACTACAAAGCTAAGCTATTGCCAAACAGAAAAAAAACACTCTCCTATTTCAAGCATCAGCAACACGTTCCCCCGCATTAGGCTTTAACAGTCAGTGAAAGGAACAAAATAAATCCTGTCTGGGAGTAGTGAAGCAGCTACTTTGTGCTTCTTTGTGCCGCCTGTGTCCAGGGACAGGCAGGAAACAGCATGCCACTGGTGGGCTGAGGAAGGAGCAAACCAGTAAGTTGTTGTAACTGTCCCAGCTGTTCCACTGCCTGGAACCAGGGCCCAAGATAACACTAATGAAGACAGTATCCTTTTCTGTGCCCCTACATATGCTGACTAGATATAGATGGTCTCCTGTAAAAGAGGCAACCCTAAACACTCGTGGCCTGATCTTTTCAGCTTCTGGTATGAAAAGAACTGCTAAACAGAAATGAAATATTTTTTTCCCTTGGCGATGAACTTCATGTGATTTGGCAGAAAGAAACTCTTTTACCATTTCCTTGATATTTCTGTCTTTGTAGCAAGACCTTTTCTGCACTTTACTAAACTCTTATCTTACTGGTGGTCCACCTTTTCTCTGTCCCTCCATTTTCTTTTTTTCTTTTCATGGAATCATAGAACAATTTAGGTTGAAATGTGATATAGATCAGGCCTCTGCCATAGGGAGGTAATATTCCACTGAATCAAGTTGCTCAAGTGCTGTTTGACATTTTCTTGAACATTTTAATTGGATGTACACCACTTACATTGTATATTCACCTTATTTTTTATTTTCACTGGATATGTATCACATTACCATGATGGGCAATAAGCAAACAACAAAATGCATGTCTGGCTGTGACAAGGTAGGTAGAGGTTTTTTGTTTCTTTGGGTTTTTTCCTTTGTTTTTAGTTTTTAATTTCAGTTACCTTTAAGAAACAAATATCAGCAGAAATTACCATGCTACACTGTCAGGCTCTTAAAAAATACCTGCCATTTTGATCTAGATATATATAAGGGAGACAAAGCAATTTATATTTACTTCTGAATTACTGCCCTTAATCTAGAAGACTTGATTGCTTTATAACAAAAGAAACAAAATACTGATAAGATCAAGCTTAGAAGGGTACATTTTCCATACTACCTCTGCAGGCTTACACTAGATGCTCTACAGAAACTACTGTTTGTGAAGCTATTGCAACACACACATTTAGAAAACCAAAACAGCACTTGGGGCACATGGAACAAGAGGAAACACCCTGAGGAAATTTTCAATGCACACTCAGAATCTTTTGTCATCATGGACATAACACATGAAATTACAGCTGCAAGTTGTAGAACACGAAGGGCATGGACATTATCCACACCTGTAACTATCAACATTCCAGGCCATGAATAAAATTCAGGAACATACAGCTCTTCCTCAACGGATGTGCGCACTCCCCTTCTTGCGCATACAGTATTTTACATTGGGAGAAGAAAAAAGGAACTGTGTTTCATGAGAGGCAACTCATTGTCCACATTGTAATCAACAAACTGCACCTTCTCTGCCTCTCTCATGACAGTTTGGCCTTTTCTAAACTTTAAAATGCTAGCATTACACTTGTTCTACTGTCAAGATTTCTCTTCCATGGTAATTGAGCTTTTCCTGATCACTTTAAATAAAACCTCAATTGCTCTCCAAATGTATAAAGTTATAGTACCTCAACCTCAGCTGAACCCTACCCCTTCTAATTCTGAACAAAAACAAAAAGTAATTTGTGAATTGTCAAAAGAACACTTTTGGCCAATATCTGAAGAGATTCAGGATTATTGCTATTGTTCAGTATTATTCCTGGCTGTTCAGTTTATGACATTCTGTCCACTTTGACATGTCATCTGATGGCGAGATTTACCTTTCAATTTTTCAATTATTATGCAGTCTATGATAAGCAACAATGAAAGGGTTGTTTGGCTTCTTACAGGTAAATCTGCTCATGAGGCAATTCTGGCAGGTCTTCAGAAGTTTCTGAATGATCACCACTTGCCCTGCATTTGCCTGGGGCTGGTTAAACCTTTCCACCCTTGCTAGGGTGTCATCAAAGGCCTTCAGAGACCAGAACAGCAGAAAACAGGCGTATCCCAAAATGACTCCTGGTATTTCAACACTAGGTAGCTATGACAGCTGCAAAAAGAATGTCCTCACTTGCAGCTTTTATATAGTCCCCATGCACATGAATATGCAACAATATACAACTTTTCCAAACCTGATGAAGGCAGTGAATCACACCACCTTCTTTCATGGCCATCATCCACAGAGGTAGCTACTGCTTCCTATTAACATACTCCAAGAAGGTAAAGAATAACTCAGCATCTATATCTGCTGTTTACCTGTTCTGACAGGCTGCCAAACTAGTTTTCTGTATTCACTAACATGAATATTAATATTCACAGCAAAGTCTCACCATCACCCTCAGTACAAGTTCCAGACTATTTCACCCCAGGTGTCCAGCCCCCTTGGACAGCTGTACTGATTTACAGGTGAGTAGGTGGATTTTATGTATCTTTCCAAGATACAAAACTTAAGATGCTAACAAGTCTTTACTACAAGCAGTTTTGTTGACTGTAGAATTAAGTCTACATCAGCATTTCAATTACCCCAGAAACACCTTTTAGCGCTGGGTTCTGTGACTACATTTTTCAGAACAGGGAATGCTATGGGTACCTGTGATCAATCTCCAAAGGTAACTTCTCCATTCTTTTCTTCATCGCATCACAAACTGTGAGGCACAGTTTAAAACTCTAGGGTCCCTTTCTTACCTCATCTCATGAACAAGAATTTCCAAGGAGTTACAGCTATACTCACATTTACCCTGCAAACAACCCGTTGAATTAAACTGTTTTTGCAGAATTAGTTATAAATGGTAAAGATGGTGCCAGTGTGAGACTGACAGAATGGGCTATGCTGCGAAGGTCAGTGAAGGCTGCAACAAATGCTCAGAGGCTCTGTTCTGGTCCAGATATTCCTTGTGTATTTTAACACAGCTAAGCACTGTCTCAGAGAGAGAATTCAAGAGAATACTTCAGCTGGATAACCAAAATGTGAGGCAGTATATCAGCATCACATGCTGAACTTCCCCCAATACATCCAGCACTCAGATACAAGGATGAGACCAGGTCAGCCAATTGGAAAGCTGTTCTAAGTACTACAGTAACTAGTAACACCAACCTCTTTTTCAGCAGCAGACCAAATTCAGCTCACATTTGTGAAATTCACAAGTTGGGTAGACCAATGTAAACTTCATACACTCTACGGAATTACCTGATTTCTACAGGAGGTGAAATAATAATTAAAAAAAAAAAGGCAGACAAAAAAAGAGACTAAGATGATGTCATCCTTGAACATAAGAATATCTTATAAGATATATTTAGAGGTCTCCCCAAAAATGTCTGCACATGAAAGAGCACATTTAGATGGGACATTGCAATCACAGAATAGTTTGGGTTGGAAGGGACCTTTAATGATCCTGCACTTCCATCTTCCCTGCCATGGGCAGAGATACTTTCCACTAGACCAATCTGCTGGAAGTTCCATTCAATTGGGCCTTGAACACTTCCAAGGATGGGGAAATTGCCCACAATTTCTCTGGGCAACCGGTTCTTCTCTTGGCAATTTCCCTAGGTAACCTGTTCCAGTGCTTTATCACCGTCACAGAAAAGAATTTCTTTCTTATATCTAATCTCAATCTACCCTCTTTCACTTTCAAGTCATTAGACTGTGTCCTACCAATTATGAACAATCTTATTTGTTCAGAGAAAGTACACTTCACTGCTTAAGAATCGAGGTGGGAATTCAAATTGCAATCACATTTCCTTGCAGGTTTCCTATTCAGACATTCATTATGAGGAAGAAAAGACAGTAACTAAAAATTAGTTTATAAAACAGAGCCTATAAACTGATACAGTATTATGTTTCACCATCTAGTTGTCTTCCATTTTCTGTTACATTTAAATAATGCAGACGGTCTTCCACATTGTTCACAAACCACATCATGTTTTTGATAAATGTTACTGGGTATTTCACTGAGTAGCTAACATCCAGATCACCTACCAGCTACAAACCATAGTCAACAGTGCACTGTTGCAGCTCTTGGCTTACGGAACAGTCATATCTCAGCTTTCCACTGTAATAAAAATAAACACCTAAAGCAAATTTAACAACCTAGTATGCATGTTTTTGAATAGATGAAGCTGAAAACCCATATTCTGTGGTTGAATGAGGTTTAGGATAATAAGCTTTTTCCCTATTTAATACATGGATAAGAAATGCTTCTTTAAAAAGAAATATCACACTGTTGTTATAATGTAAAAGGAATGCAAGACTAAATGTGTATTTAAAACACGGAAAAGGGGTAATCTGCTCAACAATACTACACTGATGAAGTTCTAAACTCACTGTGACAATTACCAGGATCCAGGATTTGAAGTCCACATGCCCTTACACTAAGTCATATCTCTGATACTATAATTATTAAACAGGATGCTCAAGTTGCAATGACTGAGCCATAACAACACACTTCAGATTTTTATATCTTTTTGGTGTAAAATACACAGTGTTCTGGGATTTTTTGGTGAGCAGTTATTCTTATGATTGCATACTATTTTAAAAACTAGCTTTTGGGTATTTGTAACATGAGAAGAATATTGAGCTAAATGGAAAAAATTATGGTGAAAATTGCTCTAAAATTAGAGAAGCTGCACTTATTTGTTGCAGGATCCTCATGTATATCAGTGACTGCATTCAGAATCTTTCGTCTTGCTACTTTATCTTCCACAAAACCAGATGCTTAGAACACAGAAATTGCTGAAATAACATTTTTGCATTTGCATTTTTTCTTGTCCATTTTTATTCTAATTGAATGAAGCAAACTGCTCCAAAGTCCTCCTTTTTTGTTCCCACCATAAGGTATTTACACAGATCCATTACAACCTCTCCCACACATTATATTTTGTGAATATAGCTTTCTATATAAAGCAAAAAGATGTTTCTTTCTTTGGAAATGCTGTAGTCAGAATTCTGAGACAAAGGTGATCTCAACACCACACAGAAATAGTCTCACCAAGTTCTCTTGTACCAGCTTTTACTCTGCCGCTCCCTATATAAAAGGCAGGCGATGGAAATCATCTGAAGAAACAACCTGCATTTTCTCAAATCCACATCACAAAAGTGGGTTAATTATTGGAGTATCATTTATTATGGATTTTCCCCACCTTTCTAATTTTTGCAGCTGAGAAGATTCCAAATTATGACAATAAGGATGATCCTCTAATCATTCAAGATTAAACCACAGCTTACTAAATTTAATTCCATTTCAATTTTTCCAGTATGTAAATAATATAAGCTGATCCTGCTCAATACTGACAATGCCTTCAGCACTAGGCACCATGGATATGAATCCACTTATTCTAAATCACAGCATTGCTGCTTCAACTACCAATGCATGTGAAATAAAACTATTTGACAAGTATGCTGTAAAAGAAAAAGTACAGCAACTGATGTCTTACCTTGTTCTAAGAGCCACCCAAGCAGCATCAATGTCAGCATACAGATTCTTCTCTGTCGGCTTCCCAGAACTTGCACCATATCCAGAATAATCATAGGAAAATATGTTGCAATTAATCCGTGAACCCAGTCCTATATAAAAGCTGCTCATCTGTCCCAGGTCAACAGCATTTCCATGTGAGAAGAGCAAAGTGTACTTGGCGTTAGGTGAGCAACGCACGAACATGCAGGCAATCCTGTTGCCCTTACATGTTCTAGTCATGAAGCACTCAATGGCATCTTTTTCTCTGGAAGAATATTGCCAGTCTGCTCTCTCTGAGAGATGTAAAGTCCAGCGACTACCACTTTCATCACACATCAGTGTGTATGTGGGATCAGGAGGTAAGAATGCCAGCTTGGAAGCAATTTTCCCTGGGCATGGTGGACAGCAGAACAGGCAACACAGTTCACTAAAGGAAAGATTATTCATCTTCTAGTCTGAAATGGGAATAGAGAATAGTATCAGTTTCCAGGCACAATCTGACATTAAAAACACACCAACTTAAAAAAATATATAAACATAACATATCTAGAAAATAACACATAACTTTTTAACATTAAACAAAATAAAGACTTAAATAAATATATGTATATTTCCATATATTATCTATTTTGATATTATTAGTTACTTTGCAATGAGTATATTAAAGAGGAGAGACAACTCTAAAGCCCTGCCAGATTTCAAAAGCAAAACATGTTTACCCAGGAAAAGAACAAGCATGAGTTTTGGAGTTTCTTTGGAGGAAATAAAATTCCTCATCTTAAGACATTAAGTGTTCTTCCCATTGAAAAATATATACGTGATAAAGAACAATTAAAATATGTTGCAGAGTTGCAGCATATTAAGGTTATGCAGATTTCTGCAGCTAAAAGTCACTACAGCATTTCCTAAATACAAAGCATGTGTATTGCAATCACATCCTGCAAGCACTGTCAGAAGTATGAAAGGTGCATGCATGAAGGTCAAAACTTAGAAGACAAAACAAGATGATGCTTCTGGCTTAGCAAACACTGTAGAACTTTGTACATGAAAATGTAGCCATAAACTAATCTTCGCTCCTCATACTTGCTGGCTGACATAAACGTTTTGAAAACCTCCAAAGAAATTCTTAGCTGTTTTGCACACAGCAATTGGGATTGTATAAATGACACAATTGGGGGTTTTTTTCATGCTTTAAGAAACACATTCCAAACTAAATGCTCTACCACAGATATTCATTAAAACAATATAATATATAGTACCATTTTAAAGCACTGATTTTAACGGGGGGAAGGGGGGGAAGAAAAAAAGTAAACACACCTACACCAAAAGCAAGCTAGATAAAGATACAGTTGCCTTTAAAGTAGACATTGAGTTCTCTAAATTAAGAGCAGTGAGAAGGGAGGGGGGTGAAAATCCTTTATTGTGGCACTATTTTTTTTTCTCAGAGATAAGAAGAGCAATGAAATTTGACAAGTAGCATGCTGGAAACCAGCACACCAAAGATAAGCATGTACTCTACTTTCCTTGTGTTAAGGGTTCTGACATTTCATCTTAACTTAAACAATTTTTTCATACCAAATCTATCTACAGGTCTCAAGTTCATCTCCTGACAGTTCCCTGTGAATACAAACATAGTTTCACATACTGGCTTTGACTCAAGCTACAAAACAAGCAGATTTCAGTTGTCTACAGTACCATGCTGTTCCAGAAGTATTTGGGTCATCCAACTATAAAATCTTACTGCTAACTATAACACCTAACAATATTTAGATATTTCAAATTTTGTCCTTAAATTTGTACAGAAGCATAGTTTTCATGTGCAGATTTCTTTTCAAAAAAGCTTCAAGGACAGTGCTGCAAAACCACTTCAACATAAATCACAGAATAGCTATCTGTATTTTTGGATGTGTGAATGGTCTCTTCCTGGTGGTAAAGTATGAAAGCCCACTGCAAACAATGTTACATGAAGCATACTTTTAGAGCAGCAAAAACAGGCCCAGAAAGACAGTCTGACAAACAGCACGAGCATTCGTGAAACACTACAAAAAAAAGGGCACAAAAAAAGAGGCTGCCGCAGTCAAGAGTTTTCACCCAGGTCTCCAGTTTTGTTCAAAACAGAGGGAAACCACAAATGTTTAGACATGGGCGATCAACACTTCCAGTTTAGATGATATGGCAGGAAGTAAGGGTCAGCTCCCATAAGAAGGTAGATAGGCTCTTAAAGAAGATCTTGAATAAAAGACCATATTTCTGCCAGCTGAAGTAACAATAATCTTGTGTATCAGCACAATTAGCCACTCAAATTTGAAATAACTCATCCCCATCATTATGTGAACATTAAGTTTCAGTTATACCCACAAGTGAGGATAAGTGGAAGAAGTCCATGGAGGAAGTCTAAGCATTAGCAAAAGGTTGGGACTGTCTAACGCAAAGTAGGAATCCTACTGTTTTGGGGGCTGGTGATGGTGTGTATTTGTTCCTTCTTTACTTCTTTCTTTTTTAGTTATGAGCACCAAAGAAGCAACTTCTTCCACCTCTACTTAATGAGTTCAGTTTCATAGTCCAGAGGAGCTCCTGTGATGCCTCAACATACTTTTTTTCTAAGTACTTATGACCCAATACTCAAAATCACTTTATTTCTATCACAAACTTTTAAATGGATGTGTTCTGAGTGAGTTTTCCCACTTTTACAGAAACATTGAAGGTAAAGTTAGATATTATACTTTAGTCTAAGGGGGTGATTGTTATTTTTTTGTGAAAAATATAAAAGAATTTGTGTCTCCATCAATGAGATATAAATAGTTTGTTCTGCCCAGGAACAGTAAATTGCACTCTATATCAGCATAAAACAATAGCTACCAAATTTCTTTTTTCTTCCAAATACACTTGCCAGAAAGAATTGGAACAGGAGTTTACCTTATTTGTAAGCACAAACAGCCCAGCAACACCACAAACACGATCTCGCTCAGAAAGTATTTGCTGTTTGCCAAGGTAATTTCAGAAGACTGGAAACTGGCCTGTGGGATTCACACACAGGGCAGTACACCACACTGTACTGCAGTACACCACACTGAATCAGCTGATGTGGTGGTACTGTCCCCCAAGACAGCTAAAATGTGCCACAAAAGGGCTGTCACCAGGTATGGCAAATGACATGCTGAAGATCACAGATGAAGTATAATTCCTCCCCTGTGATAGACTAATGCAAGCTTTATATATTGATCTTTAAATCCAATGGAAAATATGCCTACTGAAACTAAAGATTCTGATTCCAGAATTAAATCACAGCTAACAACAACTCTTTTCCTTAAAACAAACACATGCTACTTTCTTCACTCAGAAAACCCAAGAAAACCAGCAAGTCACTAACTGAAGCAATTCGATACAGAACACCTACTGAACTTCCACAGAACAGTTCCAACTAAATGCAAACAATGTTTCTATTATACTGGAACTGGTTTGTCATCCACTGTGATGGATTGTATTCACATGAGAGTGTGAATAAGCTGCATGTGTGCTTTATCTGCATTCTTAGTGAAGCTGAGGCAAAAACAACTCTGACCAGATGAGTTTAAGCATATGGTTCCACAAGTACAGATGAGTAACTTTAATGGGACTCATTTGACTAAGATATGTTGTGAATACCTAAGGTATAGTCTAACACCTTCTGAGCATGCATGATGTAAATCTCTGTGCTCATTAAAGCATTACCAGATTCCGAGATCAACACATCCCAACAACACAACTATCTCACCTTCCACTTGACATTTCAGTAGTAATAAAAAATGGCAGTGCAGTTCAGCAAACACAGTTCCGACAGCTGGTAAAATATACTAACAACAAAAAGAATATAATAAAGAAATACATATCTCCTTTAAAAATACACTGCATTTTTCCCAGTAATAAAGTATGAAAATTCTGTGGAAGAAACTGCAGAAAACTCTTCTATTGCAGCAAGAGAGGTTAAGAAATAAAACAGACTCAAGTTGCATTACTTATACCTTCTGGGATAGCTTTTAAAAGGAAAGCCAGAGCATTTTTTCAATTTTATCTTTTTAACTCTCTTATGAATGAGGACCTAACATATAAAAATACAAATGTAAAACTGCCCACAGGCAATGACTTCAGTTCATTTTGTCACAATCAGCCTTCTCATATGGGCTGACAGAAGTGGGAAAATGTCTATTTAATATTAAAGAACACCTCAAGTATTTATCTTGTGATTCCTAGGATAACATAAATGTAGTTTTTTCATACAAGTAATTATTCCTGTCCTCCTATTTCTGTACATAATAACAAGAAAGTGGAACCTATTATTCACACTTTATTACATATTAGTCTCGAAAGCAGCCCAACCCTTGCAAAAACTTATCTAGAAATCTTATATTTACATTAAATATAAATTATTCTAATTGTTTATTTAAATTAAGTCATCTATTTCATGCGAACTATTCACAAGAACAAAGTCAAACTCATAAATACAGCTGCTGGTTTGGAACTTTAAGTGTTGTTCAAACCATAATGGGCAAGATATTAAAATTGTTGGGTTTTTTTGTTTGGTTGCTATTTGTGTGCATTTTGGCTGTGGGTTTGTTATTTGATTGGGTTGTTTTTCATCTTTACTGTTCATTATAAACTGCTGAAACAAGAAATTCTAAAGTATTTTCCCTCACACTTTCATTGAGCACAATACAATGAAAACTTGAATTCAAGCCACTACTGAAGTACCAATACTTCCTTCAACACTTGTGTTATATTAAGAATGGAACAGAAGGATATGAACATCCTTTAACTAGTCCAACAGTTAAAGAAACCGTTAAAAACTCTAAAGTTAAAATGTTCAGTGAAAAAGAAATCATTAGTGTCTGATTAAGTACTGCATAAAAGGATTAAAAGAATATTAAGGAAGAATACATAGTAAGTCCAGAAAACAATACAAAGAAAGTCTATTCAGTTATGAAAACGCTCTACTAAGAAATACTCTGAAGCACCTATTAAAGGTAGCTTTCAAAGGACAAAGTACACTACATGGAAACAGAGAAGCCTGATGGAATCAAAACTTTACTTTGATTTGTTTGATTCCAAACAAATAAACAACCATGCTAGTCTTACAAACTCTAACTATCTTGATTTACAGAGAGAGTTATTTATCCTCTGCTGGTTACTTTTTATACATCAAAACCTAACGGCACAAATGAAAAAAATAAACGGAATACAGGAAACACTAACTGAAAAATCCAGACACTCTTTATCACCCGACGAACCAACTAGACCTCTAAAGGTTCCAGACAGACAACTGAGGGATTAAGTCGATTACATAATGCCTTGCATGCTCCAAGCAAGGCTCGGCACCCCAGAGGTGCC